>JANHZU010040743.1:0-11662 GCA_032468055.1 Acrochordus granulatus | reverse complement strand
GACTCATTAGAAAAGACTGTGATGCTGGGAAGGATTGAAGGGAAGAGGAAAAGGGGACGGCAGAGGATGAGGTGGATGGATAGCATAGTCAGTGTGATGGATGTGAGCTTGGGAAGACTCCAGGAGGCAGTGAAAGACTGCCTGGTGTAGTGCAGTCCATGGGGTCGCAAAGAGTCGGACACGACTGCACGACTGAACAACAAAACTGAGAAAACACACTTTGAAATGCCTTAGTTTGAAAAATTCTTGCTTAGAACATGGTCAAGATTTTTATCTCCCCCTATCAATCCTATTCTTATTTTTCTGCATTCATGTATCTATCCCTTATGGGGTTATTGTAGAACAATTCTATTTTTTTCTGTGCAGAAGTGTTAAACTTGCTGGGTTAGCACTGCGTTTCACTGGACGTGATCGCCGAACCCTTCCACATTGCTGGCTGCATTTGTTCAATGGTTTTGTCATCTTGAGTTCACATTCAAAAGAGCATCAATTCCAGGGGAAGTTTGCGCATTGGGAGTGAACTGTACTGAGAGACTGGGAAGTTGCCAAGGAGGCTCCTCTATTTCTATCTTGTTCTCAAAATATGTCTTTTAGGAGTAAGACAACATTCGACAGACACTTTCTCCAAGCTTCCTTTTTATTTGCCCATATTTGCCTGTTAACCCTGCAAGGTAGACCAAGCTTAGAAACCCATGCCGTGTAGGTTAGGACTGGTTTTATTGTAACAGGTATCGTGGCAGAATCGTGCAAGTCTGAATGGGCTTCCCTCATCTCTGACTTTATCTTCATGAAAATTCATTCAAAAACGACTGAGACATTTTCTCAAGGGAATTTCCTGGCCTAGGCTCAGTCCCCTCTTACCTGATCTTTGCCTTGGTTGCAGCTATTCCTCCTGCCCCTCAAGGACATTTTCTCTGCCCTCTACCCAGCCAGAGATGTTCGTTGGCAGCAAAAAAAGATACAAGAGATGGAGTGACAACCAGAATCGTGGTTATCTGATTGCTCCCGGTTTGATGTTACACAACTGCAATCAATCAATTAATTGACGATCAGAGACTGGGAGGTTATAGTACCAGCAACATTCATGTATTCTCTACATTACAGTAACTCAGGTTCACAGGAAAGGGATCTCTAGATTTCTTCACTCAATAAACTATCCCAAAAAGCAGGCTGAGATGGGGGAGAGATGAAGAAGTGTTGACTGATGAAGCCATAATGATGGAATGAGAGCAAATCAGGGTCCAGCTGTCACAATGAGATGTTCAGGGCAGATGCAGGATTGTCACAAAGACAGCCAGGTGTATGAAAGACTCACCCCTCCCTGCCAATGTATTATTATAATTATTTTATTGATGATTCTACAGTACTTTGAAAGCAAAGTACAATAATAGATGAGCAGGCAGCTGTCACTGAACAAGAGGATGAAGGGCATGCCAAACTTGCAAACGGAGCAAATGGCATGAAGATGGAGATCAAAGGAGGCGATGACAGAGTGAGGCACAAGGAGGGGAGAGAAATCAGAAGCAGCATCAAAGGGAATACTGAAGTCCCCCCAAGGGAGGGGCAAAGGCTGAAAAAGGAACAAGGGAGCAATCAGTAGACATCAGAAAAGGAAAGAAATAAGAGGAGATGAATTACGTAGAGGGTAGCTGGGAAGACTTTACAGCTCTCTCTCTCTGTGTGTGTGTATGTGTGTATGGGGGAAGGCAAAGGAGAGGTGGGTGTCTAACATGTCATCATTAATTATTTGGATCTGAAGGTTCAAAATCCAATGGGGCAATGGGGGAGGTTGCAATTATTGTTTTAATGGTTTTTTTTAATTTCTATTTTAATTGTTTTTAATATATTGTTTTTTATTGTTGTTAGCTGCCGAGAGTCTTCGGATTTCGGCGGCATATAAATTTAATGAATGAATAAATAAATAAATTATAGGTAGGCCTTCATTTATGACCACAGTTGGGACCAGAATTTCCATTGCTATGTAAGATGGTTGTTAGGTGAGTTGTGCCTGATTTTACCTTTTTGCCATGGTTATTAAGTGAGTTGCTGCAGTTATTAAGTGAATCATATAGTTGTTAAGTGAATCTGGCTTTCTCCATTGACTTTGCTTGTCAGAAGCCACCTGGGAAAGTTGTAAATAGTGATGAAGTGACCCCAGGATGCTGCAACTGTTGTAAATGCATGCCAGTTGCCAAACATCTGAGTTTTGATCCTACAACCGTGGGCATGCTGCAATGGTTGTGAGTGTGAGGCCTGGTCATAAATCATTTTTTCCAGTGCTGTTGTAACTTTGAACAGTTGCTAAACAAATAGTTGTAAGTCAAAAATTACCTGTAGTAGGATCCTGAGTTTAAGTAAGAGCCGTTTTGGCACCAGGCTAGAAACCAGGAGACCATAAGTTCGAGTCCTGCCTTAGGCACAAAGTCACCCAATTGGCTTTGGGTCTAAGGCAAGAGTAGAGCTTTCTCTCAGTCCAAGGAAGAAGAAAACAATAAATCACCTCCAAAAACCTTGCCAAGAAAGATTGGTAGTCACCAAGACTCAAAACTGACTCGAAGGCACTGCCACCAACCAAGAAAGGTTGAGCACTCACTAACACCTTTCATGTTGCCTTCCAGAACAACTGACATTTCCAAAGGCCTTTCAAAAGTAGCCGGTGTAATGCATGTCACAGTCACCCAATTTTCATGCAAGGAGAGAAGTTAAAAAACATGAACAGGCTAAACCCCCAGTGTCAAATCAAAAAGTCATCATTTGGGAGGACCTTCTGAGAACTCATCCATGGTGAGATTGAAGATTAGCGGGAAGGAAGTGTGGCTAATACCTGTTATTCCTGAAGGACATTTTGATATTACTCAGTGGTGAGCCTGCTTTTTATTTTTCACAACAAATGTGCCCTACCTTCTCATAGCAGGTGGATGTCCTTTGAAGAAACTACGTCAGCATATCCCACATGGTCATTCCAGGAGATCCAACAGAGAAGCATGGAGGACTTTGATTTTGGAAAGAGTAATGGAATCACCCAATGGAAAGGACTCCTGATCCGCTGGTTTCTAGCCTGATGTTTTAATCATTACACCAACTGGCTCTATGAAGAATCCTACTTACACAGACATTGTTATGTGTTTATATCTATGGCACTTTCTCTGAAATGTCCAGAGGAATGTTGTATAGTTGAACTGCATAGCTTTAAATAAACCTTTGTTGGATTGATCTCAATTAGTCCCCTGCCTGAAATCTGTGGTTGAAATATCCCCCCCAACAATTTCTTCACTGCTTTGCAAGTATATTTACTTGGCAATATGGACCATTCAGCCAAACGGTCAGTTAAGCTGCAGGATGAAGTATCAAGGCACAGAGAAGCAATGTTTGTCATGGCTTATTAAATTTTATTCCAAATAATAAATACATGTGAGGACTTTAAAAATAATACGCAGGGCTGTCAAATAGAAATGCAATCATTAGTATAAGAAGTCTCAGCTGTATTTATGTCAATGAACGTAAAATTATAATCAGAAGAAGCAATGTGGCTAAAGTATGCTGCAACACAGAGTTTCAGGTTGTGAAGGTAACACAGTCTCTTTGTCAGGATGAAGACTAACTTTATTTGGCTTCATCGGACACTGTGCTGTGCTTGCTTCACAACTGTTGTACAGCTTTGCAACTGCTCGAAGCAATGAGCTGGCGAAGCACTCCCTTGTTGACCTTTAAAGCCCTCCAAGCAAATTATTCTCTTCTAAAAATGATGCTAACAAAATGGTTTTAAATTCAAATGTTCATAAACTTGGGATGCTCTGCTACAGAAATAAAGTATGATATTTTATAGGACCCAGGAATATATTTGATGTATTTTTGTTCATGTCAGAGATCATCTATTATCTGCCTGCCTGCCTGTCCATCCGTCTGTCTATCCATCCATCCATCCATCCATCCATCCATCCATCCATCCATCCATCCTTCTATCATCTATCTGTCTATCATTTTATCTATCTATAATCTAATCTTATCTCTCTATCTATCTTTCTATCCATCCATCCATCCATCATTCTATCTACCTATCATTCTATCTACCTATCATTCTATCTACCTTTAATTCTGTCTACCTGTCTACCTACCTACCTACCTACCTATCTATCTATCTATCTATCTATCTATCTATCTATCTATCTATCCATCCATCACTCACTCACCTATCTACCCAGCTATTATTCTGCCTGCCTGCCTGTCTCTCTCCATCCATCATTCTATCATCTATCTGTCTATCATTTTATCTATCTATAATCTAATCTTATCTATCTTTCTATCCATCCATCTATCATTCTATCATCTACCTATCATTCTATCTACCTTTCATTCTGTCTACCTGTCTACCTGTCTGTCTCTCCATCCATCCATCCATCCATCCATCCATCCATCCATCCATCCATCCATCCATCCATCCATCCAATTTATATAGCTGCCCATCTCACAGACATGGGTCTAGGTGGGGTACCACAAAACTATCAGTTAAAACAGATCTAAAACAACAGTATAAATTAATGATTTAAATACAAATTTAAAGTTCATGGGAGAATCAACCAACATCCTACAAACAATGTATCTGTATTGCTCGATACTGAAACGCAGAAATGGATGTGTTGCTATAAATATAGGGCTACTGTGATTTTTCAGAATACTTAAGAATTTAGTGGATCTAAATCGGACTGCCTATATTTGAAATTATAAGATGTACGTGAAATGTATTTTTTTCAATATGCCTACATGATATTTTTAAAGACCCCATTTCTATTTGCAGGTTGGAATCACATTAGTTATTTCTGGATGCTTTTCCTTCCAGACCGTTGGCATTCCATTCTGTGAATTTTTCTTTCATGCCCATTTTCTTTCACATGCACATTTCATAATCTGCCCCTCTTTCTTCTGTCCACAGTTACCCAAATAGCAAAGCTTGCTTTTTAAATCTGTGGATTTGCCTTCACATAAATCCTGGTTATTCTCCTTTCCAAGATATTCTGAACAGATCCAGATTTGTAATTTAAAAGAGCCCCTGCATGAAGCAACATATACAGTACCTACTTTACATTTTTAATAGTTGCTTCAATCACTGCTTTCTTTGGCAAAGTGTTTAATTGCACCCATACAATAAAATAAACTGCTAGAGGAACAATTTGTTTGGTCAATGCAGAGCCAGTTATTGTTTTCAGCTACACATACTGTCTTGGCAATCCTCAGTGAATAACAAACCAAAATAAAATAACAAAATTCTGATTTTTTCCCCTTCCATTCCCCCAACATTTTCACCTATCCCCGTTCCTCAAAAACTGGAGGAATTTAAGAAATTATGCTTATTATTTTGGTATAGCCAAAAATCCTGGGATCTCAAGATGTTTGTTTTTGTTTTTCTGGACAAGGATGGACTTTTCCAAGACATCCTCACTTCTTTAAAAGGTCCAGCAACTTTCTTGGAAATATAGATAACAAACGTAGATATCGTTATTCATCTGGATTCCATACTGGCTTGAACTGAGATAAAGCAACTGTGAAGAGACAAACTTCACGCAGAAACCAACTTCATCAACCATGTGCAAAAATGTGTTCCCAAATGCAGGTATGTGACACTAAGGCCTGGTATGTATTTTTTTAACTGCAGAAATGCACGGTATAGACCATGAGACCATGGATCCCAACAGCTGCCTCACTTTAGGCTGGCATTTTCTATGGCCCCATGCTAGCCTCTCAAATATTATTTTTAATTAAAAGAATTTTAACAAATGAAGTGGGACACAGACCCTGGTGAGCAGCAAAGAAAATCTCTGAATGGATGAAACTAAAGGATGCAGATACAGATAAGATATTAGGAAAAACTTCTTGATAGGAGGAGTGGTCAGTTGTGGAATAAATTATCACATGGAGGGATTTCTTCCCTTTCCCTGGAGGTTTTCAGATAGAAGCTGGATGGTCAACCTGTGGTAATGGGGCAGTGAATCCTGTGGTGTGCTGGGGATTGGACCTGATGGCCTTTGGGGTCCCTTCCAATGATGTGATTCTATGATTCGATGACAAGTCCTTTGAAGTTGGCAGGTCAAAAAACTACTTGGATTTCTGGAATGATCTTTAATGCTCGTAAGGACATGTAGCAACCTTGAATGCCTGCCAGAGCAATTCTTCAAATCAACTTATACTTCGTATAATTAAAGCAGACTTCTTCTGAGACCCTTCCTTCCCCTGGACTAAGGAATCTTTTAGACTAAGCCGAAACAATTTGCAATAGTCCATTGAAATAATAACCTTATTTGAGATAGGCTTGGAAACATTATAAACACATTCAGTTCTGAAAATGTATTTCGTAGAAGGAAGTCATTTCACACCTCTATTGCAATCCCGCAGTACAATATTGCAGAGCATTTGTTGTTCTCTGTGCTGATTTTAAAAAAAAAAGCAGTGTGTGCTACTAGCCTGTAAGTGAAGAAACCACAGTGGAACTCAATATGTGTGCTTTGATGTTGTGAGTTGGTTTGTGCAGTGCCTCAGTCATCATCATCAACGGGTGTGGTGGCCCAGCGGTTAAGATGCTGGCCTTGTTGGCTGGAAGTCTGAGACCCAGGAGCTGCATAACGGGGTGAGGTTCTGTTACTTGCTCCAGCTCCTGCCAACGTAGCAGTTCGAAAGCATGCAAAATGCAAGTAGATAAATTGGTACCACCTAAACTGGTAGGAAGGTAACAGCATTCCATGGGCCTCGTTGTAAAGTCATGCCAGCCACATGACCACCGAAGCGTCTTCAGACAAGGCTGGCTCTTTGGCTATGAAATGGAGATGAGCACTGCCCTCTCGAGTTGGCCATAACTGAAAGGGGAAATCTTTATACCCTTTTACATTTTTTTCAGTCATTGTATCATGGATACCTTTTAATTGTATTTTTTGAGGGTGGTCTTGTTTTATACTAGTTTTATTGCATGATTTTTGTGGGCAATATTTGCCCCTAGAGTTACTGAAGACGGGCGATGATATAAGTTTTCTAACAAACTAAACAAATGGGTTCTTTATGCACTCACTAAAGATGATTCCAATTAATACTTATAATTTAGTATTGTATTTCATATTTCAAGAGAAGATGTAGAGTAGGTGCCCAACCTTAACTGTGATGAGTTCCACAAATTGTATTACCTGTAATGGCAAGGATAATCAGTTCTGGTGTATTTTGGCCAGTTTGCTCTAAAACAGAACCCAAGCTTAATTTTATTCTAAGCATGTTCATCCTATTCTATGCAAGTTAGGAGCTCTGATTTAAGTGCTACCTGATTTTATGGGAATAGCCTTAAGAGTAAAATTGAGTGTATTAATCTCTACCTCCTCCAAGATTAAGACATTCATGTTGGCCTTTACTTTTATTTTTTTAAATTCTTATATAAACACTTTCATATTTTTACACAAACATCATACCATGAAAAATGGGTTTTAGGACCAAATTTATGTGGCATAAACTAGGAGTCCTCAGAGTTCCTCAAAAGGGATGCTGGAGAGTTATGCTCAGTCCATAGTGTCATGGGCCAGGATTAAGACAATTCAGGGGTTGAGGAAGACACCCTAGTAGAACCTGTGGAATATCAGCCTCAGGAGATAAAAAGCCAAGAATCACTTGAGGCTGATCAAACACAGGAACAACCTGAACAGCTGAAACGGTCAGAAGTCAGATAACATCAGGCCTTCCAGTACCTGCACCTGGCGAGTAGGGCAAAGAGCAGAACAAAAACGTTCTACAAGGCTCCTTGCCAAAAAAAATTAAATAAATATTTATTTAGAACATTTATGTATCTGCCCATTTTATAATAAACTCTGGGTAGCTCCCCATAAATCTCTTGGTCAAAGGCAGCAGGCTGCAAACTGTTTTAAGAGGCAGTCTTGACCCATGATTGCTCATTGGAAGCTGTCTGATCTCTGTCTGGTGTGTGATGCTTGTATGGATTGTGCTCATGAAATTCTAATCTCTGGACTGACTAACATCCCTAATCTGGATTTTGGGACTCTGGGCTAGATTTTAATTATTCTTCTGCGTGCTCCTGTTAAAAATAAAACCATTCAGGCAAGCTGTTTTTAAAGACTCTATTTTGGGTTGCATTCCTTGTCTACTGTTATCTCCTGGACCTTAAATAAACTGTAATTTCCAAAGCAAATTAGCTTTGTGTGTGAGTGTATAATGGAAACCAGAAGCAGAACACGGTCAAGTGTGGGACATCTCAGCAAATGGGTAATTCCAAAAATTATTGGCTAATGCTGATGCCACGTCGTTTCTCCTTTAATAAAGCACTAATAAATGAATAAATATAGGAAGGGGAATTCAGAGTCTTTCCAGAACCCTAAATTCAAAGAATCTTTCTTACATTTTTGGTCAACTCCAATTGCTTTCCACTTTTGGATGCCCAATATATTTTATTAATACAGAACCCAAGCCCACCGTCATTCATTCATATATTCATTCTTTCATTCAATTTGTATGCTGCCGAACTCAAAAACATCTCTTGGGGGCTCACAGGAAAAATATTAAATCAGCAATAATACACATTAAAGACAATTTAAAATTAACTCCAGATCCGCCGGACAGGGAGGGAAAGAGCGAGGGTATATATATATAACCTCCAAGGCGGTTGGTGGCTATCTTCACTCCTGCCACCTTTGCAGCTCTTCGAAATTATCCCAAACTCATTTAATCTTCTTGGATCTTGGAAAACACAAGGCGAAAGCACATTTTGCAGGCTTCAGCCCCGAATTGTAAGTCAGTGGTCCAGGGTTTAGCCAGCTGCTGAAAATGTAGCGTGGGTGACGGATGGCAAGGAATGACCGAGGCCCATGGAATGCTGCTACCTTCCTACCAATTTAGGTGATACCAATTTCTCCACTTGCGTTTTGCAAGACAGGATGGCAAGCAAACAAATCCAACGATGTTCTGTCTTTTGGGCACTGAAGAATAACTCGGGCACAAAAATGCACACGCGGAAGTCGCAGATACTTTTTAGTCGTGCATAGCTAGTAGCTTACGGTATCGGCCCGAGAAGAAACACACGCCGTGTTGTTTACAGCTGCCTGAAAAGACAGGGATTGTTGAAATGTTAATCTGCGTTCGATATTATTTTCAACCGCCGGCTTCAGTCCTGCTCCCTTGAGCTTGCCAACAACCTTCCGGGGAGAACCCCCCCTGCGAATCCACATTGCTTGGCTCAAGAGTTCAGCCGGCTCGAATTACATCCGTCCGAAACGCAGAGCGACCCGTATGCCAGCCAGATGTTTCATTTTTAAGACATTCCTTTGCATCTATTGTACGGTAAGGAAAGAGAAAACACAACTGTATCCCCCAGGTTGTAGCTTAATAATTTGGCTGAAATAAAACGTCGTTTTGTGCACCGCGCAGGTACATCGGGTCACAATTCAAACGGTACGGAGTTTAAGAAGATAAAAATAAATCTCTTTTCCCGCATTCTCAACATCGGGAAAAAAATACCAATAAAACAACGACTGTTGCCTGTTCTCCCCCCCTTCTAGGTGCTTCTCATTTAGGCCGCTTTGCTCTCTATTTTACAGAAAACAGACTTTTATTGGAAAGGATGACCAGATTGTTAAGAAGACAGTGGCGTTTTAAACTTACATTTTAAGAGCTCCTTGACAGCAAAATCAAAGAAACCAAAAAATGATCTTCCTTCTGCGGTTGCAAGGTTTCCTCTGTGGAGTGATGTGTTCTGTTTCAATTTAATTATAGAAATTGTTCATACATATTCATCAAGGTTCATCTGCATTCAGCCTGCAAAAAAGAAGTCATTGATTTAAGAGTCGCATAAATGATGTGGCAATTTTAATGAGTCAACTCATTACAGTAAAAGCAGCTCCCCTTTATTTCAGCCATGCACCGTAGCCCGAAGACAGAAATATCTTCTTTAATGAATATAGAGAACTGCCACGCGGGTCTGGCTTGCAAAGTGCTGCTTGAAATATTAATTAAATAAAAATTTAATGGCCAGATCGGGCCAGTTGAGTTGTCAGGACAGAGCTTTGATTCCAGGGAGGAAGAGCAACATTTGCGTATCCTAAATTGTTTGGAAGACCTTGATGGGCATTTGTCGCCGAAGCCCTCTGGAGCTATGACATATCCCTTCACTTCGCATTTGTTGATGAATTTCCAGCTGGAATTTGGAAGGGAACTGGAAATATAAGTTGCTGCCATTCCCTTGTACTGCTTCTATGCTCCGAAGAGCAAATGCATGTCAGAACCGATTTTCTGCTGAACTTGAGGGAGGAAGTGGTAGATCTGCATGGAGACAGAAGGAACAACGCAGCTCCAAGAGTTACGCAGAAGGAAAAGCCAAGGGACGTTTGGATGCCAAGATATTTTTCTTTTATTCATTACGTGGATATGCAGCCCATCTTGCAGTTTGAGGTGACTCTGGGGGGCTCACAATAGAATAATAATAATAATAAAAAATAGAGATATCTGTTTTATGCTGTCTTCAGAACGGAAGAAGCACCGCCTTTAGCCTGCAATCACACCTGTGTTTTTACTAGGAGTAAATTCCACGGCATCCCACGAAGCTGTGCTCCTACGGAGACTTGCACAGATCGGAATGCGGGTAGTCCTCAACTTACGACCACAACCGAACCCAGAAGTGCAGCTGCAAGTTGTGCCAGTCTTTTTTGGAGGCGCTCGTTCAGCAAACGCGGTGCTCATTAAGTGAACGCCGCAGTCATGAAACGAACCTGTTTTTTTTTTCAACGCACTTTTTTTTCTGGAAACCGGAAAGAAGGGCCAAAACATGCCAAAAATTGTGGTCGTGTGACCGTGGGACGTGGCAAACGGCTGTAAATTGAGCTGGTTGCCAAGCGTGGTTGTGTGTGTGTGTGTGTGTAGCCATCAGAACTTCACAACCGTGTTATATGTAACTCTGGGAAGGCCCATCATAATTCCAAACAGTCACTCAGCGACCGGTCGTGAAGCAAGGACTATCTGTAGTGCTAAGATTTATTGCCTAACTCAGACTGCATCACTTTCCTCGTGAGAGGCCTCAAATCCCATTTTTCAGTCATCTTGGAAGCGCACGTCGCCCTACCATCTCAGGTAGAGATGTCCAAAGATGCTTCCGTGGTCGTGTGGCCAGCATGACTATGCGCCGAGGCATAGGTTTGCCTCGCATAGCATGACTATGCGCCGAGGCATAGGTGACAGGTTTGCCGGAGCAAATGTTACACACGTTTCTACGCTCCTCTGTTCCTCTTCTGGGAATGTGTGTGTGGCCACGCTGTTCTCAAGGCAGCGCCCCTCCTTCTTCTTCACTTATTTTCCTGTCATCCTTCCGTTCTTTTTCAACCGCCCGCTCTGCATCTTTTCTTCGACCATCTTCCAGCCTTTCAGTGTCTCCATCTAGCAGGTGTCGGTCTCTCTGGCCAAGCAGTTCTCCTCCCCTGAGCTCACGTGCTTTTCAAAGCAACGGCTGAACTGACAACTTAGCTTTCTTTCGAAACGAAACAGAGGCGTCTGTTTCCGAGTCCCCGGAACGCCTGTTGACCTTCTGTGTCCCGGTATCGACTCAGCCGATTTACACAATGCAGAGAAAAAAGTCCAACTCCCATCTCTTGTTTTTCCTTGGGAGGAAAAGAGGCGCGAGTGAAGGAAAGGAGAG
>JANHZU010040687.1:0-11663 GCA_032468055.1 Acrochordus granulatus | reverse complement strand
GGAGAGGAGAGGAGAGGAGAGGAGAGGAGAGACTCACTTAACTTGCAAAAATCTTTGATAAAAGAGTCACTCTCTCCACTCTCATGATAGGCTTCTTTGAAACTATTTTGTGATTATTGACTTATTTTATAAGACTCAGGACAATACAGGAAATAAAATAGGTTATTGGTTTGTGATATTTCGAATCCTGACCCTAGGACTGACAAGCACTCCCCAATATATTTTAGTAACATGGAAGATTTTTTCATAGATAAGTATGGTGAGTTGATGAAGAATCCAGTGCTCATGAGATGTAGATGAAGCAACTCCGAACCATTCACATAGCACAATGGTTGCAAGTCTGGACATCAAAAAATCAAAATCCAAAAACCTAATTATAACAAATATTCTCCCAGGACACCGAGGAAGATAAAGGAAAGAGTCAGTCTTCTGCTATGTCTGAATTTATCTTTGAGTAAAAGAGATACTCAATCCATTCCCATGGATATAGATTTTTTGCCACAATTTGGAGATTTTGGACAGGTCCTTGCAACAGCCCAGAGAGAAATGCTGAGCTATTAATATGAGGATGAAGAGCAGTGTTACACTGGAGTAAATAAAGATCTAACTTTGCAACATGCAAGTTGTGGGGCTGATTTTCTTCAGTTGCAGAGAGTTTCAGGCAACTGGCACTGAATATAGATTAATACAGAAAGAGAGATTCTGATTTAGGCAGGTGTACATTAATGGAGAACCAATGAAAAATGAACAGCATGTAGAAAAGAGTGAAACTGAGAAGTTTTGGTAATATTGAGAGAAATAAAGCAGACTGAGTGGACATTAATGCAGAGGGAGTCCATATTTCTCCCTTTCAAAGAAATCAAACTTTTTTTTATTAAAGTTCCACTTTATTCTATTGCCCTAATGTTTTCTTTTTCTCCCTCAACCAGGAATTAATCAGATTCCATGCAATTATCCCAAGATCAGCTCATTGAACCTGTGCCAAGACCCCATTTACTATGATATAGATTGATAAGTTCCTTTTCAGCTCGAGTACACAAATTCAAACGTCTGTGACTGAGTAAACTGGGAAAGCTGCTCAGATGTAGAGAAAGTTCTTGACGGGCTTCAGATTCACTTCCTCCCACTGTGTCTCTAGCACAGTAATAGACCGCCGTGTCCTCCTGTTTCAGGTTGTTCATTTGCAAATACAGCTGGCTGCGGGAATCGTCCCTGGAGATGGTGAAGCGTCCCTTGACTTTGTCTGAGTAGCGAATTGGAGATGAGGATGTACCTATCTGTGCCACCCATTCCAGTCCTTTCCCTGGAGCCTGTCTCACCCAGTGCATGTAATAGCTGCTGAAGGTGAATCCGGAGCCTTGGCAGGAGAGGCGGAGGGACTCTCCAGGTCTCTTCATGTCCCCTCCAGACTCCACCAACTGAACCTCAGATTGGACACCTAAAAGGAAAGGAGTTTCAATGAGATCTCCTGTAGAAAAGAAGAGCAAATGCAAAGAAGCTGAGTAGGAAGGAGACAGTTACCTCTGAGGACTGCTAGTAAGGACATCAGGTTTAGCCACAGAATCATGTTTGCTCCCCGAAACAAACGGAGGGGAATGGATAGGAAAGGATTCAAAGTTGGTGTTGTACAAAGTTTGTGTAGTGGGAGTAGCCTTAAAATGAATACCTACTGGCTCCTTTAAAGAGGAAATTGTGCCTCAATTTACATATTAGTTGACATAAAAGAGCCCGTCAGCTCAATGAGTTCATAGTTTTCCTTGCTCACTCCCTACAATGTTGATTTTCGCATAACTTTCCCATCCTCAGAAAAAGGAAGGCAGCCTTTTCTGTGGAGTAATGAACAGAAAGACTGAATGAAAATCCATTTTATTATAAGGAAAATCTCAAAACATGCCCCTGTTTCATACAAAAGGTCTATCTGGATTTTCCAGCCAATTAAGCCTGTCTCACCCAGTCCATGGAATGGCCACCAAAGTTGAATCCTGAGGCTTGGCAGGAGAGATGGAAGGACTGTCCAGGTCTTCCCATGTCCCCTCCAGACTCCGCCAACTGGACCTCGGATAGGACCCCTCAGACGAAAGGAGCTTCATTGAGCTCCATGTATGCAATAATTAAAATAGAAAGAGCCTGACTATGGGAGAAGTAATTCCCTCTGCAGGCTGCGAGTAAGCAACATGTTCGGCCACGGAACCGTCTTTGCTCCCTCTAAGGAACAGAGACAATTGGTGGGATTTGGGAAAGTGTACCAACCTTGTCTTGCTTGGTGTAGTTTGAAAAGAGAAAACATGGATCTCCTTCAAAGAGGAAATTCTGCTCTGATTTGGATACTGCTTCAGAGAAAACAGCCCCTCTGTGCATTTACTGATAGATTTCTTTGCACAGACCTTCCATGCGTCATTTTCAAATCGTGATCCATCTTAAGAAAAGTAACACCAGGCATGCTTTATGTTTAGTGTTCTGTTAGTGCATGAGAGAAAGCCAGGCTTAGTTTAAATTAAGACTTGAAATATTCCATCTTTTCTACTCAATGACTCAATATAGGAGAGACACACCTGATCCCTTTTGATCTTTTCCTCTGGCTTCATGACATCAGAAATTCTAAAGAATGGTTAGAGGAAATGTCCCGGGTTCAAATCCATTCTGTATCTTCTTAAAGGAAAAGAACTAACTGGGCAAGTGGCGGAGTTTCTTCGAAAAGACCATCAGCGGTTCAAAGTTGGCCACATCTGGGGAACAGTGAGAAAGGTATTTATGCATTTGCTCATTGTCATGTAGACATGAGCATTTGGAAGAGTTTGATTTGGCGTGAATGAGGGTTCAGGCAGTGTTAATTTTTAAATTTAGATACTTTTAATGTTCCTTGTATGTGTGTCCTTGGGTGCCTGGGTGTAACTTTGGGAAATGATGTACTATGTGTTCAGGAGATGTTCTTAGGAGGCTTGCAACATAATGGTAGATTATGTCACTGAGGCACATGTCATATGAAACGCATATGAGGCACATGTCAATGAAACATTGGATTCTGCTGGCATTTACTGGAAGGGTGTGAAGAGAAACATGATGTTCTTCTAATATGACTTATTCCTCTCACAAACAATGTATATAGTCCTTAGAATCGAGAATTGTTTTTTCCCAAAAATATAACAGTTATTCTCTTCTTTGACGTTACAGACTTCTTTTGCAACCGTTTTGACAGTATGGGCAAGCCTTATTGACAGTCAAGACTGACATGTTTAATGATTAGTACAAAGGACGATAGGAAGGGTCACATGTGAATAAAATTGCATCTTCCTTTATGCTATGTACATTATTGGGGAGATGTTTCTTGCTCACATCCCCAAAGGTACAAGTGTGCAAGATGAGGCCATTGGATTTTCTTTTTCACTTCAATGTTGCCATTAAGCAAGGTGGCTGAAGGATTCCGATCTTGCTCACCCCTTCTTAGTGGGGAGCAAGCCAGGTCAAGACACTTTGTACATACATATAAAGTTGTAGCAGGAACTACCAAGCAACTCCATCTAGACAGGCAGACAGTCCAAACTATTCAGTCTCAGAGAAGTTTTGGAAGAGGAGGTCTGCAGTCACCAGTCTTCACCTCCCTTGGCTCAGCCCAGCTGGGGAGAGAGAACGTCCCGATTCACGGGACTGAATTCATGATGACAAAGGAGCAGCAGGTAGGAAGAATGAAACTCAGGAGAGTGGGCAGCACTGAGAACTGAAGGAGACTCAGCTGCGAGATATGTCAAGCAAGAGCTGGAGGATACCAATCCGGGTTTCTACCTCTAGCTAAATGTTAACTTGGTGAACACTATCCGGATAATTCTACCGCCCAGGGATTTCCTTTTTCTCCCCTTCCAAAGTGCTGCCTCAGCTCCCCACTGCCTATGCTATGATCTCTTCTCAGCTGTCAACATCTATCATGGAGATTGACTGGCTGCTTCCCACTTCACATCAACAACTCTGTGGCTGACTCAGCGTGGAGGCCTGCGCTGAGGAGGAGGTTCTTGCTGGGCGGCAGATTCACTTCCTCCCACCGTGTCTCTCGCACAGTAATAGACCGCCGTGTCCTCCGGTTTCAGGTTGTTCATCTGCAAATAGAGCTGGCTGCGGGAATCGTCCCTGGAGATGGTGAAGCGCCCCTTGACTTTGTCCGAGTAGTAAGTGCTAGATGAGCCTGTAGCTATCCTGGCCACCCATTCCAGTCCTTTGCCAGGGGCCTGTCTCACCCAGCTCATCCAGGCGCTGCTGAAGGTGAATCCGGAGGCTTGGCAGGTGAGACGGAGGGACTCCCCAGGTCTCCTCACGTCCCCTCCGGACTCCACCAACTGGACCTCAGATCGGACCCCTGAAAGGAAAGAGTTTCAGTCAGCTCTTCTGTATGCAAGAATTGAAATGGAAAGAAGCCAAATAGGGAGGAAACATTTACCTCTGAGCACTGCTAGGAAGGACAAGAGGTTTAGCCACAGGATCATTTTTGCTCCGTCGAATGAATGGAGAGGAATTGACAGGAAAGGATTTGTGAAAGTGCACAAACTTTGTGTAGGTGGGTGTAGCCTGAAAAGAGAAAGCACGGGGCTCCTTTAAGGAGGAAAATTCTGCCCTGATTTACATATCTGTCAGGATAAAAGCGCCTTCAAATGCATTTACTTGTATATTTCTATGTAAATAGATTTCACAGGTGATTTTCAAATGATGTTCCTGTCATAGGAACAGTCAAAACCATCACACATTTTATTGTGAGTCCATAAGAAAAGGCAAAAGGAGGAGTCGGTAGCAGGGTACCGCAGTGGATTAGGTTGCATCGTCAACACAATGGTCTTGGGTTTGAGCAAAGTCTGAGAGAGGAGAGGAGGAAAGGAGAGGAGAGGAGAGGAGAGGAGAGGAGAGGAGAGGAGAGGAGAGGAGAGGAGAGGGAAGCCTGACATGGGACAGTCCATGGGGTTGCGAAGAGTCAGACACAATGTAGCCAATGACATAGGAGAAAGAACACATTTCCATTGGAGGGAGGAAAGCAACATCTCCCAGAATATCCTCATTTCAAGAAAAGGCTTTAAGGTCAGGGAGAGAAATCGCACATTGAAGATTCCTCTAACAGTCACATTAGAGATCAATCATGGAAAAACGGTACATCAGAATACTTGTTCCACAATTTTTCCCCTGACCAACTTGTTGTTTAGAAAAACAGATCAACAATGCAGACCAGGCCACAAGGCACAATTTGAAACCCACAGTTGAGTTTTACATACATAGCTAACTCTCAAAGTTGGAATCCAAAAAATCCCATGGGGAACCTGTGAGGTGTTTCTTCTTAGTTTGGTTCTTCATGCACAACTGTAAGGTTTTCATAGATTGAGTGTTTTTACTTGGGATTTTGTATGTTCATTTTGCATTTATACCTAGTATATTCTAATGTAGCAAGTCAGTTAACATTGGCCAAAAAACATACATTAAAAAAGCAAAACAATAAAGTTCCATAGCCCATATCATATTAATTGGTATATTTATTGATTTACTCGCTTTATGTATTCCTTGGGATAAAAGACCCTTTCACTCCTTCTGCTTATCAATGTGTTTCAATAATATGTAAAGATGATTGTGAAATTGTTACAAACCATCAACACTGAGCCTTTTCTTTTTTAAGACTTATTGTGAGGACGAGAAGGTTAACAAACCAAACATTTTCAGTGCTAAGGCTGAGGAAAGTAGCACAGAGAAAGCATGGACTAACCATGGTTAGTCCCAAGCATGATTAACGTGCCACCTTCCACTCTGCAGCCAGTTCAGAGATCGACAGTCAGCAGGGAACATCTGTTCTGAACTCAGAAGTGGCTTTGGGGAGTGGAGTGTGGCCTCTTGAGAAGTCACCTTCCCCGGAGAGCCACTTGGTGAAGTCTTAAGATGACCAGATGGAGAATCTCTGCCTTGGAAATGGGACGTTCTTCCTGCTCCCTGGTGCTATTGCACTGCCCTTCACCCACCCGCAAGGCATCAGTGTGGCGGCAGTGCCCTCTGGTGTGCAAGATGACCAAGGGAAGCATGCATGAAGTCCTCCAAGGAAATGGTGACGTTCTAATTGGGAATATATCCTTGAGACAAGGCCCAGAAGCAAAATCAATACTCTACATCCTCTCTATGATATCAGGCAACGTAATAATAGATTCTTGAGCCGTACACATTTTTTCTGGATGAGAGAAAACACTAATTGCACCAAGAAATCAGATAGAGATGCTTTAAGAAGTGCAGGGAGGTCAAAGGAGCATCAAGTCCCCAAAAGTGAGAGGTCAGGGAGACGCTATTCAGGAATAAAGGCTTGTTAATTCCGTTAAACCCTCTCATCCTCCTACGGTTATCTTGCAAGACACATTTGCAAAAAATAGGGCGAATGATCGGGATTTTGATGGATAGATTTGCACGCAAAGATCAAGCTGATCAAAGGGAAGTGGCCACGCTTCTCACAGCTGCCAGTTGGTGTTGCCCACAAGTTGGTGTTGCTCACAACACCAACCGCCAGCGGGAAGGGATCTCAATGGATTTATCCTCACCCAGGGAAAGGGAATCACTTCTTAGCGGTGAGAAAAGGAAATGGCAAACCTGAGTGGGGAAGTATCTGGGACAGGTTTTGTCAGCAAAACAAGGAGTTCCTCAAACGACACAGGAAACAGAGTCCCAGGATTTCAGAGAAATACATCTGGGGGTGAAATATGAGTAAATGCGGAATGAAAGGTTCAGGAAGGAGTGCAGGATTTCAGAGGGGAAAAGAAAATATTCTTTTGCAAAGTTCTAACTTGGAAAAGTGTTGCTAGACTCAACAGCCACACCTAAGAGGCACAGACATGCCCATGCCCAAGTATTTGTGAGCAACTTTAGGAACAGAGTGTGAGGACATATGTTGTTTCTTTGTTTGTGTTATTTATTTATTTTAAACATTTATATTGCTACCCATCTTTCTGGTAACTCAGGGCAGCACCCAATTAAAACAATACAATTGAACATTAAACACGGCAGTTAATCCATCTGTTAATCCATCCATCATTAACATGGCAGTTAATGGTAACCAACCATTGTATGTTGAAGCAAGCAGACTTAATCTGAGAAAGGCAAAGCATACAAGGAGTTTGTGGTGGCCAGGTGGTGAAGACACCTTGGTTACACTCATGGGAGCTCCAAAACTATGTAAGCATCGTTGAAAAAACGCTGGCTCCTTCCGCTTTGAATCGTCAATGAGTTCCACCCCTAAGAGGAACAATGCGTCTATGTGAGCGCCCCAGCTTCCAGCAGGCTTCCAGGTATGATTCAAGGTGCTAGTCATCACTTTGAAGTCTTAATGCCATAGGATGGGCAACTTGGGGGACCAATTGATTCCAAGAGCTTCTACCTGCCCCACATGCTCCTGCAGGAAAGCATGCTTTAGGTTTCCTCTTTTAGACTTTGCCACATAACTGGCAGAGCATTAGAAGCAATCTAACTGCCAGCTCCATTCAAAAACATCCATGACTAAGGACGCATTTTGAGGAAGGGAATTTTTGGGTTGCTTGAGCAAAGCATTTCTTCACTGTGTCTCTCGCACAGTAATAGGTACCGCTGTCCTCAGTCTTTAAACCATTCAGTTGAAGGAAGACTTGGCTTTTGGAGGTATCCCTTGTGATGCTGATCCGATTCTGCACAGCACTGTTATAATTAGTGCTTCCACCACTCCAGATAGCACCATACCATTCTAATCCTTTTCCATGAGCCTGATGGATCCAGCTCACTCCATAGCTTGTGATGGAAAATCCAGAGACGGTGCAAGTCAGTTGTAGGGTACCTCCTGGCTTCTTCAGGCCACCACCAGACTCAGTAAGTGTAATCTGTGATGAAATACCTGCATTCAAGAATATAGAAGGTGACAAAAAGGAAAATGGATCTGAGGAAATGGAGAAGAAGATCACTTGTCTTTAAAATGTATGAGTTTTTTTTTCCTTACATGCAGGAAAAGCCATCAAGAAACATGTCAAGATGCTTAGCTCCATGACGGAGGTCTGAAATTCACTCTTGCTGCCTGAAACCGATCTGAACTATGTCTTCCATTGCTGCCTTTAACAAAAAGCCACACCAGGCTCATTTGCATGAACTCATGGATGGTACAAATATAAGCAAGTGACATCCTCAGATCGAACTACTGAGGAGACAAAAGTCCTTGAGCTTCTGCCAAGACTGATCCATATCCACACAGTGTATTCCATACGGTTATCCTTCTGGCATTCCCTTCATTGGGAAATCATGGTAGCTGGAGATCATGTCAAGTCCCTTCAAGGGGAATTCAGTTCAGGGTGAATCCATAGAAAAGACGTGGGTTTTTGGACAGATGGATAGGTTTGGTTAGATGGATGTCAAGTCCCTTCAAGTCAAGTCCCTTGATGGATGTCCCTTGATGGTTAGATGGATATCAAGTCCCTTCATGTCAAGTCCCTTCAAGGGGAATTCAGTTCAGGGTAAATCCATAGAAAAGACGTGGGGTTTTGGACAGATGGATAGGTTTGGTTTTTGGACAGATGAATAGATTTGCTGGGATTGTCTCCAGGAATATGTTTTGACTTTCAGAACCAGATGACAGCCTTGAGCATCCTATAATCTCCCATCCAGGTTCTAGAAAAGCCTGATCTTGTCTAAGGAACATCTTCTGGGGGCATCTGCAGCTGAAGTGAGGGGTGGAACTAAGAGACTGGCGGACCTGGAATCTCTGAAGGGGAGGAAGCAATGGAGACCTGACCTCCCGTCAACCTCTGGAGGGCTTATGCGGTTGCTCTGAAGAGTGTAGGGAGTTGGGGGAGATTCTTCTAAAGGGGCGAGTAGCAATATATCTGCAACTCACAGTGTCATTCTGGTTCCTTGTGTTTGACACAGCTAGAGTCAATATTAATGAATGTCATTTTCCTATCCTACTTAATTTGTATCAAGATACTTGCATGATAAGATGGTCTGAGAATTTACATGAACAGTTGAGGTGTTGCTGCTTTATAAACTGAACATGTATGGGCAGAAACAATTCAGTGAAGTAACAATTGTGGACAATTGTATAGTGTTGAGTATTAGATGTTTTAGGTTAAAAGAGGATAACAAACAGATTTTGACCAGCTCCCACACCCATACTTTGTTTTGAGGGAAGAGAAGTTCTTTTTATTTTCTTCAACTTATATGTTTGCCCAACTCATCATGAGATCTCCCAGTGGCAAACAGCACTTAAAAAGAAAGCAACAGTAAATTAAACTACCAAACTGGCAGTCAGAATTAAAACCAAATGACCAACATTTTAAATCAATATCTTACCAGTTGTAAGAGACAATCAGAGGCCCACATCTGGGAACACAACTAGATCTTCAGGGTCTTGTAAAAATCCACTGGGCCAATCTGATTTAATCTATCACACTGATTTATTTTATGGGAAGCATTTTGTTTATACAGTATCTTCATTTGGTCCTTGGTTATTTGGGCCATAATAAATATGTCATTACAAGCATTTTAGAAGGGATATTGATTTTATATGACCAATATATAAGTTGGTCTCTACTTTATAAGCAGAGAAGTAAAATTCTGTAGAAATAGTAATCAATGTTATCACTGCTGGGTTCCACAAGACCAAATTTTGGATGGTCAAATGACACAACAGAGATGGAGACAATTGAGGAAACAACTAGGAGACTCCAACCCTTGCCACTATCTCTTCCTGTCTCCCAGATGCATTCTCAGTTACATCTTCATCTGAGAAACATTTCTGCAAAATTTCTCAGAATGAAAAAAAAAAGCACAATCCCTCCAGGGCTCCATATCTACAGACCTTTCACAAAGGAAGAAGACAATGTATTTGCAGGGATTTGTTGGAGTTCTATGACATGGGCTTTAGAGTTCCAAATTAGGAGAATAGACTCTTAAGCATCTAAATATATTGTTGAATGAATAAGCAATCAATAAATTTCTTTCAGCTCTGAAGACACTCTAGACAGCTGCTCCATGTGGTAAACCTCTGTTTCCTCCTCCTTTTTTCATCTCCTTGTTGTGGTTTCTCCTATTTTTGGATTCTGAACATTTTCAAGAATAACTGCACAGTGGAACACGAGCTCCACCTCCAGGAAGATCCTTCCCAGGGGTAGGCAAGAAAAGAGTTTTTACATGAGGGAAAGTCAGAGTTTCACCACGGTATCTCTCTAGTGCAGGAACACAGTCTTCTTGCTTCAGATTGTTCCCTTGCAGGTAGAAGTCAGAGCTGCTTTTGAAGCAGAGAATCTCCCTCGGATGACTGGAGAATGGCTGTTGCTTGTTGCCATTGTACAATGCATGCAATAGCTGCTTTGGTCAAATCACTTTGAATTCGGCGGCATATAAATTTAATAAATAAATAAATCCTTACATAGAACAGGTGAGCCTTGTGGATTCTTCTGGTCATTCTACTTCTGGTTGTGATTGAGAGAAGCAGTTAGATTACTGTAATTAGTTATCAAAAGACACTTGGTTCAAGGACTATCCTTGTCAATAGCAAGCAAGAATGCTAAAATTTAAGTCTTTGTAAAAAAAACTATCGTTTTAAGAAAAGGAGACAGAAGGATTTTCAAGATAATATTGTGATGATCAAGGTGTTTGTGAACCATAGCACTATGATGAATAGAAGGTTTAATCAATCTGTGATGACCAATAGATTGAAGATAGTCCTTTCTCCAAGAAGGCTAAACCTGGACTTAAAAAATGAAATGCAAGTCTTGGTTTGCATCTTCAGGGCAGAAGTCCAGCAGCCAAAGGACAGAAGGTGTTTTTCGTTCAGAGAGAGGCAGGACTGTCCAGAGAAAAAGTGGTTCTCAGATTATGGCCATATGTATAATGATTGTTCAAAGTTATGTTGGCCTCTGAAAACCTGCTTTATTGTACTTGCATTTATGACTGCCACACTACCCTGCGGTCACATGATCACAGTTCAGACACTTGGCAACCAGCTTGCATTTGTGACTGGTTGCAGCATCCTGTGATCATGACAATTTGTGATCTTTTTTGTTGATTTCCCACAAAAAATATATCTTTTGGGGAAGCAGAATCAGCTTATCAATGATTCTGTTCATTTAATGACCAGTTGATTTCCCTATGATCAAAAAGGTTGTAAAAATAGATCCAGTCACATGATGACTCAGTTTACAATTGTACCAATTTATGACCCAAATCCCAGTCCTGACTGTGATCATAAAGTCCAGGACCACTTTTTCAGAGAACAAGCAGGCTCTGAAGTGAAATAATCCTCTTGAATCATTCAGTGTTCAATAGATAAACACTGCTTCTCTTAAAAGTGAAAAAGCGAATTAGAATTATTTTTAATCCCTTCTCTCCAAATAGTTGCTGAAGGAAGCAAGAAGAAAGAATAATTCAAATTTGGTTGCATTTTGGGCCAGTTTTCTCAGATCAGTTTGACAGTCACTTTTTTGTGTATCTTGTGGTAGGTATATTATAGAAAGTTTTGGACTTATGTGATTGTTCAGTCATTCATTCATGTCCAACGTTTTGTGACCCCATGGACCACAGCATGCCAGACCTATCTGTCCTGCACTGCCTCCCAGAGTCTGCCAAAATTCATGCCTATCATGTCCATGATTCTATCTATCCATCCCATCCTCTGCCATCCCCTTCTCCTCTTCCCTTCAATCCTT
>JANHZU010040210.1:0-11682 GCA_032468055.1 Acrochordus granulatus | reverse complement strand
CAGCTCTCTTACCAGTTCAATTTCAGAATTGAGAAAGCCTTTTGGATAAAAGGTGAAACGTCTTCGACTTGAGAAAATCCAGTCCAGATGCCTGTTTTTTAAACTTTGTTGCGAGACATGGAATTAAATTAAGAAAGACATGTTAAAATGGGAGAAATTGTCATTATTGGGGAGAATTTCTGTGATAAAAATGTATTGCCTAGAATGTTTTTGTTTCAAAGAATCCCTATTTTGACAATTGATGGCAATTGTCAAACAATGGCAGAACAATATATCAACAATATATCTAGGTTCTATGTGGAAAGGAAAAAGCCAACAGTTAAATATAAAATCTTCCAAGATCCAAGAGAGTGGAACTTTAAATTGTATTTTGTAGCATGCTGCTTGGTTTGGATACAATGGGTGCTGCTAAGAAATATGAGAATTTTAGAAGATCATGACCTGAGGATTGTATGGCTTAGTTTCCTAAAGTAGAATATAAGTAATGTTAAAGTAGATTTTAAAAATAATTATATTATGGGCAGCATACTGGGAATTTGGCATAAACTGTGATGATATAGTACCCGAAAATGCCTTTGTGGAGCTCAGCACAAGAAGCATTTTATCAAGAAGAAAAGCAGGCAAAGACAGTTGTTTAACATACAGAGAATTGTTAGAACAAGAGCTTGGACAATATAGGCTGAAATCAAGAGATCAGTGAGTGCAGAGGGATTTAGCTTCCCATGTAAATTTTAGGGTAGACTATGGAAAGAAGGAAATTATTAAATTGTAACCTTAGAGAGGGTAAAATATAACTTTTTTTCTTTCTCTGCACCTTTTCCAGCTTACTACTTTTTCTTTACTCTTTTTTCAAAATCTGTATTGTTTTTATACTTTTGAAAAATTTATACAATTTTATTTATTTAAAAATCTTCATTTGGCAGCAGCTGCTGCTGAGTAAGGAGGTGTGGTGGCTGAGCAGTTAAGATGCTGAGCTTGTAGGCTAGAAGATAAGCAGCTTGGCAGTTTGAGACCCAAGAGCTGCCATGTAATGGAGTGAGCATGTAATGGGGTTACTTGCTGCTGAGTAGATATAAGAGCTGGCTCAATTGCTACTGTTTCTTAAGTTGGCTTTCCAGGCAGATTTGGGGCGGGGGAGGTTGATGCAAAAGATCTTGGAGTTGTTGTTGTAGTAAGATTTGAGACGGCTAACAACATAAAATGCAAGAATATAAAACCATTACAATTAAAATTTAATTTAAAAAAGAAATCATATCATCAACAGTCAGACTTTATCACCATCCTAGTTCAGGGCATCTGTTGCAATTTTCCTAAGTAAGCTACAGCGAAAGGGCAGGCCTTGTCTTCCATAAAAAAAGATTTTTGCAGATCAGGAGTTGTGGTAAGTTTTATTTTAACTAATGGTCTCTGTGGCTTGAAAAATTTTGAATGTGCTTAACGGAATAAAATGTACTGATACTTTAAGAGAATAAAGTGTATTGGGCTCCCTCCAATTGAACTTGATTCCCAGTGACTTCACAGCCAACTCTTGGCAACAGTATAAAAGTGGCTTTTTTTTTTTTTTGAGATCAACCAAGATCAGGTCAGCTGCATAGAAACACCCACTGGAAACTGTAGTTGAGGATCCTGCTTGGCAAGAGATGGATCTCAGCTCAGGCCGGTCCTCAAGGCAAGAACCCATATTCTCCTCCCTTGGCCAAGGGAATCATGGGAATTTGTTTAATATTCCTTTCAAGAGGCAGAGCAGAAGCAGAAGGCAAAAAAGACCAAATATAGGGAGTTGATGGATCAGGCTGGTAGAAATTCAGCCTCATATCTAAGATTAACATAGCACCTTTAAAACAGACATAATTTAGTAATTTATGTTCATACACTCCTCTCTCTTTGTTATGTACACTTGCCAATGTGTAGATGTTTTCACTGTGGACCATCCACTTTATGGGAAGAAACACCACAAAATCCCATTTAGGTCTAAGGATGTTTCCAAAAAGCCCACAAGTTCATCTGTCTGTGATGTGTGAACAGTCATCTTTACAACTTTCTGTAAATGAGGTTTCCTGAACTTTTTTTTTCTGCTTCTCTCCAACAAAACTTTGCTTAGATTCTGGCATAACTCTCTTGATTAACCTGCAGAGCAATTTTTTACATACCTGGAAGGCCCCACGTGCTGCCCTCATATCACCACACCCCACAGTCCAGAAGAGAAGAGGCAGAAGCCAGTCGTCCTGTCCACTCAGGCTTCAAATGCCAAGATGAATCCTCTACTTCAAGCATCTCAGTAGAAGCACAGCTGAAGGGGGCAGCAGGTTTCCTACAGACTTTCTTAGGTGACTGAAACACACAACCACCTCCATTGGTGTTCCCGATCCTTCTGCTGCTTCACACCACAACCTGAAGAGCAGGAGGCAGTCATAGCAAGGAAGGTCTCTGCTCAACTTCACGTTGTGTGCCAGTTATGGCCTTTCCCGATGGGGAGGGTCTCAGTTTGGTCACTCATGCCTTGGTTGTCTCCCATTTGGAGTACTTCTCTCAAAGTGTCTGGAAGCTACAGCTGTTAGAGATTGCAGCCACAGACAGTTCTGGGCATCCAAAGAGGCCCATGTAAGACCTCTACTGCGTAAGCTGCATCGGGTGCTCATTTCCTTCGGGGTCCAATTCGAAATGTTGGTTATGATTCTTAAAGTCTTATATGACACGGGGCCAGGCTACCAGTGGAGCCGTCTTCACCCCATTACATCGGCCTCTCTCACCTGCTCATGCAGCCAAAGAACTCCGACGGGGGCTCCAAGAAGAGGCCTTCTCCGCCATCGGCCGGCCCCGGGGAACGCTCCCCCCGCCCGAGGTGAGGCGGGCCCGCTCGCCTGGCCTCCCCGAGAGGCGCGGAACGGAGCCCGCCACCCGCCACCGGCGGAAGAGCGCACCCGCGGGGCCGGTTGGCGCCCCCACAGCCGCCCTGGCCTCGACATTACTACTTACCGCCGCTTTACGTTTCCGATGCCTCCCTCGCGCGCTGCCAGGCAGGAGTCCCTCTGCGAGGAGAGGAGCCGTTCCCAAATACGGGCGACCCAACCAAACCCAAGCGCCGCTGCGGGGAAAGCAGAGCGCGCGGCCGGCGGTGCCGAGAAGGCGCTTCCGCCGAAGCAGCGGAGCAGGCGCGCCGCGGACCATTCCTGCCCCGAGTATCTCGCGTGTCTCCCAGTCCACGGCTGCCGGCCCGCCACGTCCAGCGCCATCCTCCCGGCCCCGAGGGCGAGGGGCTCCTCCGCACGCCCGGCCCCGGTGGCTCACGACGAGGGCGGCGCGGAGCGAGACCCGGCGCGGAGGCGCCGGCCGGATTCCACGCTCCTCGCGCAGCGAAATCACGGCGGAAAGAGGGCGCACTCTCTCCGCCCTCCCCGCGAACGGCTCTCGGCTGCCCCGCCAGAGAAGGGCGACGTCCGACCCGAGGGACCGCGGATTAAGCGCCTGCCGGCGTTCCTCGGCCAAGCAACTCTGGCCGAGCCGTCCTCCCCGCGCCCCTCGCGAGCAGTCTGCCGTTCACGGCCACGCGGCGCCTGCAGAGTCCCCTCAGCAGTCTCGCGGTCCCCTGGCCGGGCGAGCAGCGGGCTGCGCGGCGCTGAGCAGCTCAGGCGGCCTCCTCGGTCTCCCGCCTCCCTCTCGCCCCCTCGGGGGAAGCGTCTCTGGCGGTCGTCGGACTTGGCAGGCGTCCCCGGGGCCGCGTTGCGCTCGGGGCCGCTTCTGCTTGTTCCCCTCCTCCCCTCAGCCCGCCCCACCGAGAGAACGGACTTAGCGCGTTTTAAGTTCCCGCCTTCCCAAGGAACTGGCCGACGGGCTCCTTCCAGGCACTTTTCGAGAGAGGCCTCGTCCTCAGCGTTGTTTTAGAAAGTTCTTGCAAAAATAAAACGTCCCACGCTCTGGTCATCCCAAAAACTGCAACAATACAGGCTTTTTGGGCAGAAACGGATTTCCCAGTCTAATTTTGTAATTCTTAGAAAAATAATTTTTAAGGATCCTATATTTTTGGAGATTTTGTCTATAAAGATTGCATATTCTTCACACAAGAGTTTTCCTGTAGATTCATCAAGTATGCGAGTGAATGTGTTCCTAAATTTTCAGTTTTGGTAAAGCAAACTGAGATCATATAAAGTCAGTTTTCCCCTGATGTCCTAGAGAATTTCGCAGGCAAAGAGGCAGCAAAATGAATGCTCGGCCAGGCTGAGAGTTTGCTCCCTGCTCTAGAGTGGCATCTGAGCGGAGCAACCAGGCAGATCAAAGATCCTTCGGTGTCGCTGACGTGGTGCACAGGAATGCACGGTGGAAAACACAGCCACGGTCTCTCCTCCTGTTCCATTGCATGTGGTCATGTGCACCGCTGCATGAATACCTTTCAGCAAAACTGTTTGAGAAGAGCAGACCTGAAGGGCGGCAAAGGGCAGGCATCTCTCACCATCTTAGCCAACTAGTGATAAGTCAGAGACCCGGAGTCACTGCTGTTGCCACGGCAAAGGGCTGAAATGCTCTCTGGGCAAAGGTGCCAGGGGAGTGCCTCTTGGCCTCATCGGCAGAGAACCCTTTGATGACCTGGCAGGTTAGAAACTGAAGAGGTGAAAGGAAGAGGAAGACTCCGGGCTCTTTGTCCTCCACCATGCCTTATGTAGGGAAGCAGCTAATGGGTGGCACTTCAGCCCCTTCCCCACTTTTCGGAAAAGTCTACAAGGAAATACTGAACCTGGTTAACTCATTTTTTTAGACTGCAGAATGTAATCCTCCAACCAGATGCATCTTCCAAAATTGCTAAGCTGTAAAAAGCTTCACCAAGGTTAACAGCAACAATGCAACTACTACCCTTTAAGTATGCTGTGTGAAAAAAGGCTCCTTTTTTAAAATAACACACCAACATATATCCTAGTGACAGGCGATACTGCTACTTATTCATATTTAATTATTCTTATAATTTTATCATGCAATTTGAGAAAGTTCCCAGAGCAGCTTACAAACAAAACCAAAACAGTATGAATAAATACAGCACTGGCCAGCCATACCCTGTCTTATCATGGAGGTAAAATTTATGAGCAGAATCAATTGTGCCCAATGACCACACACAGAGAAATTATGACTGATATTACTTTTATGCTATTTTTTCCATGTAAAATGTAAGTTCAAAGCTCTATAGCAGGGCCAAATCTACCCCATCATCTATTTTTGTCTAGTCTGAAAGCTAAGAACAGCAGAGTCCTAGGGTAAGGAGTAAAGTATCCCAAATGGTGACTTGAGTATCAGCGACTTCGGTGCTGAAGGGCTGGCACCATCCAGTGATGCCATACTCTTTGGCTTGCAGACCTGCCAGCCACATCCACAGAACGGAAGGAGAGGCAGGATCCAGCTCTCTACAGAAAAAGTCTGCCAACTCCTGGTCTACTGTATAAACAGTTTACAAAGTTGGTGCTACTAACCATTCTATTACAATGGGCCCTTGCATTCCTCAGTGTACACCTGAGGAATTGTGTGAGGACCTGCACACCCTATAGGAGCCACAGGACTCTCCTGCCCAAACTCAGCTGTGCTGCAAACCAAATGACTGAATCAGCATTTGATCCAAGACATTTTTCCACAAAATTTGAACTGGCTAATTAGGCTAATTTGCATCATTAGTGATGAATTAGGTGGACAATTTTCCAACCAAAGAAATAACTTTTGCAAGATTTCTCAACCATCTCTGGTCTGAACCTGGTATCTCCCATCAACTGCTGATGATTTCTATTGATACAGGTAATTCTTGTTTAGTGACTGCCTCCTTTAACAACTATTCAGTTACTACAGTGATGAAAAAGTAAATTTTCAACCAGTTTTGCATTTATGACCTTTGCAAGTCTGTAAAGCAAAGGAACACTGAAATAAGATCATAAGCAATCACAATTTCACTTGACTGCTTCGCTTAATGACTGAGTTGCCAGTCCCAGTTGTGGTTCCTATGCAAGGATGCACCCACCCATCTTCAAATCAAGGCTGAAAAAGAAACAGGAGAACCTAGAGAGTTTACTATGATGTTCATCAGCCACCTCATTCTCTCACATGGACCCCCCAAAAGGAAAACGATTTAGCCATGCTGCCTCAGTCCTTCTACAAGAAGTGTTTCTACCTTTAAATAAGCGGGGTCTGATATTATTTATCTTCTGTACAGTTCAGACATCACTTCTGATATGCTTGCCAAATATGTCGGACTAAAGAAAACAGTTATTCTTAGTTTTGGAACCAAAATACTTCATCATCAACTTAAAGAAAAACAGAATTTAAAGGCTGCACAGTCTCTTCTGGGTGCCTCTAGACCAACCCCCAGCCCAGCGCAAGAGGTTCTTGCTGCAGCAAATGACAATCCACCCTCAGTGAAGTAGCATCCCCCACTGCCAAGAAAGGAATGTCCCATTGTTGAATGCGTCATATCATTAGGAAATCCTTTCTGATACCCAGGCAATACTTACTTCGTTGTAATTTAGTTTCTGTCTTTTGTTCTTGTCCTCTGGAACAGCACTGAACAATTCTTCCCCATCCGCCTACGTGACAGTGTTGCATATCCTGTACTTGAGAACAGTATGTCTCTCATCACAATCTTCTCTTCTCCACACTAATGCCTCCAATCATTCTCCTAAGTTTTCTTTTCTCATCCTTTACTCTCTTGATTGCTCTCCTCTGGACATGCTCTTTTCTCCAACTTAAAATGTGACAGTCAAATTTGGATACTCTACTTTGATGCAAAAGAGAGAGGTACAGTGACTGTTCTTGGTCTTGACATTATACTTCTAGGGATTAAGCCTAAAATAACATCTACACCACACTATTGGTTCATTTTCAGCCTTTTCACATATACTACCCAAAATGGTTCTCACACATTCTGCATCCAATATTCCATGCCATTACTTTTAACCAAAATATAGAACTTTGAAATTGTCTTTGGTGAAAATTATCTTGCTGGATTTTAAGCTCCAAGCTTGTCAGTGAATGCCATCTTGTAGTGTGTTGTCATCTGCAAATGATAATTATGCTTTCTAACCCCTTATCCAAGTTATTTTTAAGTATGTTAAATGGTGTCTTGCAGCATGTCATTTAACACTTCCTTGCAGCTTGATGCAAAGCTACAGACATACACTCACTGGGGAACATGGCTCCACTAGCCAATGGTAGCACTCTCACATATTACTTTCTACTCTACTGTGATCTCATGGAAAAGTTTGCTTGAATGCTTTGCTGAAATTCAGGTAGATTGTCCATTGCATTCCCAAGATTAACTAAACAGATCACACAATCAAAAAGGGTGATAAGTAGGGCTGGCATTGTACTCATTTTCTTCTTTAGCAAGAACATTTTATCAATCCATTTCTAAATGGCCATAAAATCAATTGTTTAACAATCTGCTCTAGAGTGCTAATTGGAATTAGTAGCAACATGACTACTCAGTAGTTATCTGGATCTTTTCTCCCTTTTCTGTAATTAGGAGTATAATTTGCGCTTCCTTCATAGATCACATCCTGCTGCCAAAGTCAATTTAGGGCACCCAGCCACAATATACACAATATGCTGTATTGCTGGGAACATCAGGAATTAACCATGATCATGGTTCCATGATCCAGATAATATCAGTTTCCACCTAAGCAAGTGGACAAATATGGATCTGCATTTTTGTTCTTCTTTTGGTTTCACTGTATGAGATGTTAATGAACTGGCTTTGGAGTGATGTCATCTTACAAGCTCTTCCAAAATTTATAAAGAATATAACAAGGGAGAAGCAACCATGGAGCGTGGTTTGTAAAAGGGTAATCTACAGTTTGTTTATAAGCAAGAGAGGCCTCTTCCAAAATGATTGAATGTACCAAAAGTGCAACATTCCCTGACTGACAATACTGTAGCTATAAAGAGAAACACGCACCATTTCATGACAGCTTCAAGTGATCATTCATGTTATCTGCCAGGAATACAAAGAGAGCCTTGTCTTTCTCTTCTTGCCCTTCTATCCATTATTTTCTTAGGTGCTGTCAGGATTAGAGACAGACCCTTCCTAACGTTTGACACAGCTCATACCTATAATTTATGAGGCAATAGAAATAACCGTTTGAAGTCCATCAGGATCATTTGTTGTCTGTATCCAGTCATCAAGAAATTAAATCTTACACACTGATCAGGACAGAGACTCCCCATCGATGCACACTGGAGAGTACTGGAACACCAAAAAGCATTCTGCACTTCCACAGAACCCCCAAACTCTTTTCATGTACAATTTAAAAATGACTGTAATCTTATAAAACAGCAAAGCAAGTTGGACTGACCACTGCGACCAGCTGGTTTTTCGGCCTCTGGGCCTGTCTAGCTTAATGCAGCCTGACCACTCTTAAAGACAGAAAATCTCTGATATTCCATCATCAGCCTCCAGGCTCACTTCTTTTGTTTGCACTGTGACCAGCCAAATTCTTTAGGGAAACTGACAATCAGAACATGATTGCCCAAGATGGCAATCAGGAATAGAAGCATTTGGTGGAAGTCCCAGTCATCCTCCCCCTGAGTGTGCTTGTCTGTTGTGGGCAGTCCCACCTTTTCTCCCCCTCTCCTTGATGTCTGGGTTGGGGGCTGCTCTGGTTCCCTTCTTGATTGTCCTTGGCTGCCTGGAACAGCAGCAATAATTCTTTATCTTCTTGTTTTTGGTTGTTGCCTGCAAAGGCCATTAGATCAGCTGTTGGGTGGTTCTAGCTTCAGCTGTTCAGTGGCAATGGCAGCAGCTCATTGGAGGTGCCTTCTTGCCCAGGAACCCGTGGAGAGCTGGCTCAGCTGTTCTGTGCTCTTACAGCTGTTTGACATCAGTGTCGGTGGTTCTTTTAACAGCCACTCAGCAATGTGGAGTCAGTTCAGCCACCTGATGGCCTTGTCACTAACTTTCTGACAGAGGTGTTGGCTATGGCATCAGTGGCAACTTCAGTCTATTACCAACTTGGAACTGGTGTTCCAGAAATTGTCAGAGGTCTGGAACTGGGACTGTGGTCAGGGCTGTGAGTTCCAGCTTTGAGTTTTTGGCTTGCTGCTCAGATGTGTGATTGGAAAGCTAGCCGTAATGCTTTCAGTACTGGGAATGCCCTGGCTGTGTCGAAGCGTACAGACTGTGAAGAGTATTTGATATCAAAGTCTGAAGGTGATACTGACAAGAGTTGGGCTGCTTGTGGTTACTTTCTGTGGGTTGGCAGCTTCAGGCGTCAGGAGTTGTTCACCAACCTTCCTGGCCACTGCAAGGTCCTAGGGGCAGCACGCTATTCTAAGCCGGATCAAACTTCACTAAGCCTTGCTGGTGGGGGACTGAAGGCCCCGAAGTGTTTGTGTCCTCACTCCTCTTGTGAGAGTTTAGGAACAGGGGGTGGGCCATTGAGGGTCACTTGAGCCCCCCTTCTAGAGTAAGAGTCTGGTAGGGTTGGCCCTACCCTGTTTGGCTGGTGAGAGAGGCTGGCCTAGGCGACAGGTCACTGTATATTTGTATGGTGGATGGTGAAGGGGAACTTCATTAGTGATGAGAGTCTGTGCAGAAGTGCCATAAGGTTCCCTTATACCCATCTCCCCTAGTTGTCTCTCTGTATGAATGTACTGTATATATGTTTGGTTGGGGGATGGCTGAGATATTTGCCCTTGAAGGGAGATTTGGGAGGGTGGGGGAGTGCCACCTTGGGGTTCCTGAGACAGGACAACATATTCAGGTGGTGACAGGAATGGAATGCTACAGGACCTGGAGGGCAGTGGCGTGTTCTGGCCTCTGTGTTCACACTGTCCCTGGACAGTATACCCTTGGGTGCCCTGCAGTTTGGCTGCTTCTGGTGAATGCCAGGCTCCCCTCAGCCATGACCTCATTGAGGAGGAGCAAGCTGATCTGGTATGCATCACTGAGATTTGGCTGTTCCCAGAAGGGGTTGTTCCCTGCTCAGAGATGTGCCCAGCCAGGTTTAGAGTTTGGCACCAAGACTCTCTGATGGCCTTGAGTTTCTCATATGCTGTCACCCTCCACAGGGAGGCTGGACCTGTTTGAGTAGTCTTCCCCCAGTGACTGATGGACCCAAATGGATTCCAGAGGGAATTGGGGATATCCCAGGGGTATTGCTATATGGTCCTATCATTTCTATTGTGCTATCATCCTATGTCATTATTGTATTTACTGTTGTTTGCAAATATGATGAGAGCTGCCAAATTCCTTGCTTGTCTAACCACACTTGACCAATAAAGTATCTTGCGGTCTCATTTGACCATTGCACCCATCACTCTCTGTGGTTCACAGAAGATTTGCAGGTCTTGATTATTATTTGCAGGTAAAGAGATGCCCAGAGTGCCACTGGAGAAAGGTGAAGGATAAATTTAACCAGACACAAGTTAGAGCAACTATTAAGCCTACCTTAATACAGTAAAAGCAGATAGGTATCATTACTTCTTCACTCTTATTGCTTCCACAAAGTGTTGTTTGGTGGCCTTGTTCAGGGTCACCCAGTCCCTCCTAGGTTGAGGGAATCAGTTGATCTTCAGGGCTGTGCAAAGGAATTTGTTGAATTTGATGAAAATAGTTGTTTGGATTTGGTCCCAGTTGGAACCCTTGTGTGATGCAGACTTATTGGAGATAGCTGGAGCAGGGTCTCATCTGGTTGTCTGGGAACATTTTGATCCTGTTGGAACTGACAGACAAGCAGACAAGTCCTCAATTCTGTCAGTGCTACCATGCTACCACCTATCTTTTAGATCCTTGTCCCTCCTGGCTGGTAAAAGTCTCCAGGTTGGTGACTTCCAGGTGAGTCCATTGTAAGTTTGTAATCAAGGAGGTGTTTCTTGGATTAACTCACTTATGTGCTTCTTGCTCCCTCTTTTCATCTTGCTATTTCATTTCAATCAATTGTGAACCACCTAGAATCACTTCAAAGATCAGCGGCATGTACATAGTTCAACTCAGTATTCTGAGTTTAAACAAACTGCTCATCTATAAACTAACCACAAAGGCCAAGAGAAAGATGGTTATCATACTAAATGCTGCCAGGATCACCTTAAAGGATTCTTCATTCAAATCATGAAGATCAGATGTTATACAATAAAGAATAAGGATACCCTGTAATGTTTCTACAGTACCTCAAGAATTCATTCCCAGTATGCTACATAGCACTGAAGTCTACAACCATTGCCCTTTCTTTTCTTTTTCATTTGCTCTTTCACCCAGGGATATAATTCTTCTCTGGCCCTAGATGTTCCAGGGCATATAGAAAGAAGACTACAACGTAATTCTATTACAGTGGAACCTTGGATTGTGAGTAACACGGTTCACGAGTGTTTTTTAATAAATTTTTTTAACAAAATTAAATTTGGTTAATGAATGAAAACTTGCAAGACGAGCACTGAGCAATGAGTTCACATGGGAAATCTCACAACTGAGCCAATGGTTCTCCTCTCTCGCTGAGTAAAAAACATAAATTAAGGGAAACCAGTAGAGTTAGTGAAAGTCGTTCAAGAGAAAGAACTCCCGAGATTCAGACTCCAGATTCTCCTTCCAGGCAATCCCCCTCCCCCTCCTCTCCTCGTCTCCCTCACACCAGCCGGGACTCTTCTCAAAGTGTACGAAGATTGACCCTCCGTCTTCCCTTTTACAAACACACACACACACACACACACAGCACCATCCAGCCC
>JANHZU010040076.1:0-11688 GCA_032468055.1 Acrochordus granulatus | reverse complement strand
ATCTTCCTCTTTGGGAGTGCTGAATTTTAATTGAATTTTGTTTGATTAATGTCTCCGGAATTTAATTAAGATATATTTATGCACGATATATGCTATATCTGTACTCAGTGTCCTCCTTAAGGAGAGAAAATCCTTAAAACATTCTGTTATAACTGATAAATATTTTAAGTACGTTATATACTCAAGAACTATTTTCACTCGCCAGTACTAAGGCTCGATAGTAAATGATTTGATGATATAGATTACTTGAATTTCTTGCCTTTAATGGTTATTATTACTTCAAGCATGTTGTTAGACCAACTATAAGTTGAAGGTAGAATAGATTTTTTTTTCATTAATGTCAAATTTTAGTTTATGAAGACTATATCTGTATATTCATTTCTGGTTAAAAATATTTGGAAGGACACTTATTCAAATTGAGTTTCAAGCATTACCATTTTTCCTAAAATTAGAATTTTCAAACTCTTGTATGGAAAATAGCTATATCTTTTATAATTGATTTAGCATATGTCTCTTGGAATTATCTCAAACATTTCCTTATAAAGTAGAGCACTTTATAAAGTATTGCAATATATTTGTAACAGGTACAGCAATTCTTAGTGATTGAAGGATAATTTCTATGAACCTACAGTATTTGTGTCCCAGAATTTAGCAGAAAATGCACAATATCACAATAATTAGCAAGTATACACCATTATGAAACTTTGCAAACAGATTATACTTACTATTGAAAATTACTGAAAATTGAATGATTTAGACTACAAAATATTTTCTGCATGAAGAGAAAGACAAATATCTCAAATTTAAATGTGAGCACAAGCCCCAAAATACAGATGAATAAACAGCTGTTAATGAGCAAATAAAGTGCTTGTTGAATATAATTTACTTAACCGTAGCATCATATTTCAGACTTTCAAATATTTTGCCTATCGCCTAAGAATTCTCACAAATTACAGGCAACTAAAAAAGGACCATTTGGTTTTTAGTAATTTTCAACTCATCCCATAATTTACTTTTCCTGGCATAATTTGCTTTCAAACATGTTCTCTTCAGTAGCTCTCTTTCAAGCATGCTCTCTTCAGTACTTCATGGAAATATGTCTTTCTTTTCACCTCTGACAGACACATTTTAAGATGTCCTCCGTTTTTCTTTCTCATAAGAATATCTGCCAGTTATGCCTTCAGAATTTTTGTTTTACAGGCTTTTGGATGTAATTTAGCTTTTGTTTTTGTGGAATTTCTAATTGTGATTGTCCCCAACTTTCCTCTAGGAATGCTAATCTTAAAAAGCATTTGTACAACAAATATGGATAATTAAGCTCATATTTTCAAATCTTTATTAGGACATAGACCAGCATATATGAAATAACTTAGAAGAGAAAAAGTAAACTTAGCATCTAATTGTGTCAATAATGGTTATAGGCTATTTGTGCTGGAGTTTACACATAACAAAATTATCTTTTTTAAAAACAGAATTAATTCAGTCATATAACAGATAATAGAAATTATTGGAATCCCCTAGAAATTTAGTTAACAGGATAATAATCAGTTAGTGATGAATACCCCTATAAAATTGACACTAAATTGACAGCCACAGGGCACAGTATTGTGCTTCAGAAGGAATTGTTTTATATCTCCTTGTAACTAAGATCAGTTTTCACCATTCTTGAATCATGAGATATAAATTGACATGATCTGTTCCCCCAAAATTCCTATTCCTTTAATAAACCAGAAATAACTCCAAGGAAGTAGATCCTTTTGCTTCTTTCTCTTTATTCTGAAATATAAAATTATTATTAAGAGGATTTCTATGACCTAAAAATGTTAGAAATATTCAATCATTTATTACCTTAAAATCATTTAAATATGACCAATTAAACTAAAAATATTACTTTTAAAACAAAAATATGACTTTACAATTTTTCTAATATTAGCACTCAATTTTTAAAAATCTGCACTTACATACACACACACACAAATTAAAAGGTTTATTCTTCATTTCCATTGCAGAAGTTCTAGTATTGAAGGAATCAAATGAATATTTTGAGTGTAAAATGGTCATTTCTGGATTAATTTTCATTAACTGCAGAATTGCATTGGATGACCACATGCATCTAGAGGTTACCAAATTCAAAACTCCTTCTATTGTCCACCAGTATGTTCTTGCGTCTGGAGAAATTCAATTCAACATCACAAGAGGTTATAGGAACAAATTTGAAAAAAGCAAACTCATCTGGAGAAAATTCTGGTTTAAAGTCTTCAAATTTTGCTTCAAGTCCATTTAGAATGTTACTTATTTTGCAAAGTGTTGAATAACCTAGATTAGATTGCAGCACTCTTTGCAGTTTGTTACTAATTTTTCAGGCAATTTCCCTTTGCTTGCTTTAAATCACTCTCAGTTTGTTTTACAATGTTCAATGCATCACTAAGTTCCATTCCTACAGTTAAAAGACGTGTGATTGCTCTTGATAATCCACTGAAATTAGATACTAATGCTAAGTTTCCAGCCAAGGTTTCAGAAAAGGAATTTTGCACAATCTTGATGGAGGAAGATTCACAACAGTCAAATTCTTTAACTATCCACTGCAAGGAAGCATAAATTGTGAAATAATACATAGCCACAACCAGCCAAGTCCCTCAATGTGTCACGACAGGTTGGGGAAGGAGAGCCAAACTAGGAGATATTTCTTTGAACTTTTGTACAGGAAGTGGAGCTTTAATGAACATTATTTTTCCATTTGAAATTATCTACATCAGAATAGTTGCTTCGAATCTCTTCAGTCACTCTGTGTAAACTTTGTGCAAGGCATATGATATGGATCATTTTTAGACAAAGAAGTTTATGTCCCTTGGCTGTTTTAGTCATGTATGGAGTAGTATCTGTTACAAAGAGAAAGATATCTCCTCTTTTCACATCATCCAGTTAGAATAGTTTCAGAATGGTCAAAGAGCATAGCAGCAGCAGAAGTGTTTACTATTTATAGAGTTTCAAGTTGTAGAATAACTATTTCACCAGGCTTGTCACATTTCAGAATACCAGTAATAACACTGGCTACATATCTTTGGTTTACATCACTTGTTTCATCTACTGAAAGACATATCTTATTGTTGTCAATAGCAGATCTTATCTTTCCTAATACATTTTCATAGCAGGCAGAGATGTAATTTTTCCATAGAGCTGATTCATTTGAAATCGTGTGACTGGTGTACTTCTCCAAAAAATATCTGAGGCTACCACTACCTAATTTCCTTAATGGAATATTTGAAGTAGCCATCACTGTATAGAAATCCTTACAAAATTCTGACTGGATATTTGATGAACCTGCAGTTCAAGCTCCTTCAAAAAGGAGACATTGCATATTCTCAGTAAAGGTAAATCTTGCTAAACAGTTCTTGTTTCGCAATGTCACAATGTTGTTGAATATTAAAATACTTTTGGGCTAATAACTTCACGATTTACAAAACAAACTATCACCGTCATTATTGAAAATCTGCTCCCTAAATTCTTGAACAAGATGCTGTAATGTCACACTTGCTGAACATTTACTTTTAGGCATGTTGAAATCAGATTGCAGCTCTCACTTGACCATGAACATACACACACACTTGAGTTGGAGAGCAAATGAGAAAAAGAAAAAAGATAGGCAAATTCTCACTCTTTTTTTCAGGCCTGGTCAGGGGAGAAACCTCTGCCTGTTGAAGTCATTTGAAAAAAGGTTACACACACAAACATACACAGAGAGCCCTGAGTTGGGGAGCAAATTAAAAAAAAGAAAAAACAGCAAATTCTCACCTTTTTTTCAGTCCTGATCAGGGGAGAAGTCTTTTTCCTTTACCTCCCACTCTGACACACACCGTGATTATGAAGGCAGCTCAAAAATGTATCCTATGTTTCATTTGAATTGTTTAGTTCTTTGGCAGATATAAGAATAGTTGATTTCTCATTACTACAGCTGATGATAGCCACTTTGATGTGGTTAAGGCACCAAGGCTAGAAGCCAGAAGAACATAAGATTTACCAACTTAAGTAAAAAGATAGATGAGTTTGGGTGTGTCAATCTTTTCAGCTGTAAAAAAAATCCTATGGCAAACCATTTCTAAAAATGTAACCAAGAAAATTACAGTTGCAAGTAGTCAAGACTGACTCAAAATAACAATCCCATCCCAACTCAACCCTAAGAACTATTCTTATTGGTATCATGAAACTAAATATTTTCTTATTATACTTCCACTACCTTCCTCTGTCTCTTCTTTGTTTTTGTATTAATTCAATTTTTATAGTTACCCAACTCATCCAAATGACTCCAGGCAGCTTATAGTTACAGCTTATAACATCTTTTCACATTAATAAATGAGGAAACCAGCATGCTGTTATAGGTTATGGAAGTTGGACCATTATATAAATATGATGAAATAAATAATTTTTCCTACATGGGGATTCATAATTTTTTAAAATCTGTTCTGCATTTCTTCTAAATGTACTGTTTGTTCTTACATGAATCTGAAAGATAGCTAAATCTGGATAGATTACACATCTTTAATTAAATAGAAGTAGACAACTGCATTAAAAGGACAATCTCCTAGTATTACCATGCACTTCTGAGGTTTTTTTAATTAAATTTCTGCCACTGAGCTTCAGGTCATCAGGATAACCTCAAGAATGCACTCCCACTCTCCTGGGAATTTGGACAACATTCCATCACAATAAAAATAACATTAATAATATCCATTAAAAACAATATAAAATTACAAAGGCAAATATACTTATATCTAAAGACTTGCTGGGTCAGCCATATTTTAATCATGTATTTCATTTCTTGTCCTTTATTTTTTCCTTTACTTTGGAAATCATCTACTCCTCATTTTATACAGTAGTCTTCATGCATTCATATATCCAAAATGTTCTAAAATTTAGATATATTGAAAAAAACTTCATCTAGGCGCTCTCTCCTAACCAGTGCTCCTGACAATTTCCTCTATTCTTTCTTTACTAACACTATAGTAGCATCTGAAGAGTTTATTTTCTTGTGATTTTGTTTACTTATTTATGATTACATGAGTGACTATTCTTATTTAATTTCTCATCTTGTTTATGAATTTTGATTTCACTACTTTTGTCTAGTTTTCACTTGAGTCCTATGGAGCTTAAAGACCAGTTTTCAAAATAGCCAAATCTATGGTGATAAAAGTATTAATTTTTCCTAAATATTGGATCTTTATTATAATTTATTTCAATATAATTTCAGTTTTTAATAAAGAAAAAGGGCCCTGCAATTCCAGGAACAATTCCAGGAACTTTTATTAAACTGTTTAGAAGTTATTTTTCCTTCCTTGTTTGAAAAATGGAAAGACAGATAATGAATGTGTCAGCATTAGTAACTAGAAATCAAGTATAAGAATATCCTTCCACTATTGGATAACAATTTTGACTGTACCCCATGCCTAAAAGATATAATGGCTGGTACATTCCAAATACTGGAATACTTGTAGCCTATTAGTAGATATATTTCTATTATCCTCAATCCTGCGGATTTCACCCCATACTTGATTGTAAAATAGACCAAACAATATGAGTTAATGATCCAATTTCTGAACTAAATTGAATTGAACTGAGCAGCCAGGTAATTGCAGTCATACCCTATTAAACATTTTGTATATCCAATATATTCAGAATAGAATTTTGTACATTGACTTCTGTTTTTAACTTTCCAAAAATTCTATTTTCCATTCTTTTATTCAGACTTTAATTAACATACTGGAATTCATTATGCCCAAGATTGTATAAATAGTTAATTTATACAATTAGTTCAACAATTTCCTCTTACTCTTCTGGTTTAGGAATAACTTATTGGCTTAGAAACCTGGACTGATTCCTCCAAAACGTTTTAAAATCATGGAATTTCAAATAATGCAATTTAACCATATGGAATACAAATCAAAGATACTTATTGTTAGGATAAAAGATCACTAATATAACCTGAAATAAAACCATGTTGTAACCAAGTCTCTCAAATAATTTCAAGTCTCTATTAATTGGAAAATACAATTTTCCCTTAAAGCTGCTTAATTAAATCTTTCTAATTTAAGATACATTGGAAAGGTGTATTTAAATTATTATCATAAAAAAGTTTAAACTTCAAGAGCATCTCTGAAAATTCTTTATGTTTATTACCAAGGAATAAGATTCTAAGAAACATTCTAACTCTACACAAAAACATAATTTTATAGAAGAATATAAAATATATTTATTTTTGGAAGTATGGCTACAGTGCAAAATCTTAATTAATTTACATTCACATATATAAAATCAGGAGTATATTTTGGATGTGGAGGATGCTACAAATAAAAAGTGATCCAGATTTTGATTCAGAATTTCTCTGTTCCTTCAAGTGACTTAAAACATGAAGAATCTATGATTTGAGGATATTAATTCAATAACTGCCAGGCATTGATCTCTCAATCTAATATTAGATGTGTAAAAAACAATTTTCTTCTGTTTCATCTTCAGCAACAAAATTAGAAAATATGATGAAAATAAACTCTTATTTATTTAGAATACCTACAGTAGATATAAAAAGTCTGCATAACCCTGTTAAAATGGCAGATGTTTAAGATGTAAAAAATTCAGACCAAGATAAATCACTTAAGAATCTATTCCTTTAATATAATATGTAAGCTGTACAATTCAATTGAAAAACAAACTGAAATCTTTTAGGGGGGGAAATAAAAAAACTTAAAACAATGTGGTTGCATAAGGGTATACACCTTTAACCAATACTTCATTGAAGCACCTTTTGATTTTATATAGCATTTAGTCTTTTGGGATAGGAGTCTTTCAGCATGGCACATCTTGGCATGAGAATCTTTGCCCACTCTTCCTTACAAAAGCACTCAAATCTGTCAGATGGCAAGGATATCTCCTGTGCAAAGCCTTCTTCAGATCAGCCTACAGATTTTCAGTTGGATTCAGGTCCAGGCTCTGGTTGGGCCATTCCAAAACCTTGATCTTCTTTTGGTGAAGCCATTGTTTTGTTGATTTAGAGGTATGATTTGGGCCGTTGTCATGATGAAAGATGATCATTTTCATCTTCAGCATTTTAGCAGGTTTTGTTCCAGAGTTGTCTGATGTTTGGAACTATTCATAATTCCCTCCACCTTGACTAAAGCCCAATTCCAGCTGAAAAAAACAGCACCAAAGCATAATGCTGCCATCACCATGTCCTTTTAATACTTTGTAAGCTCTTTGCGGACTATGACCTTTGCTGTAAGAGGCAACTGAGTAAATGTCAAAAAAATCCTAATAGATCAGCTGAACTTTACATGGGCTTGATCAGAATCACTTTAATTGATGGCAAGTATATACTGACTACTATTTAACATCAGTATGAATATGATTGGTTACTTCTGAATACAACCACATCCCTTATAAGAGGTGTGAACACTTATGCAACCATGTTATTGTAAGTTTTTTTATTTTTCCTCCTAAAAGATTTTAGTTTGTTTTTCATTTGAATTGTACAGTTTATATGTTATATTAAAGGTGGAAAAAAATCTGAAGTGATTATCTTGGTCTGATTTTTTATCTCTCAAAAACCTGGGATTTGAACAGAGTTGTGTAGATTTTTTATAGATCCACCATTCTTACATAATTTCCTAAACACCAAGCTTTGCATTAAAGGTATCTTTAGTATCTTTTGTATCTTTGGTTAGATTAGGAGTCTCTATAGAAAAGTATTTTTATTTTCCATTTTATTTATGTATTTGTCATGTTTAAATGTAAAGGTTACCCTGCAAATCATGACTGATTCAAGGATGTGGTGCTCATCTCCATTTATTTATTTATTTAACATATTTCTATGCTGCCAATCTCCGAAGACTCTTTTTTTTAACACATTTCTAGCCGCCAATTTCCGAAGACTCTTGGCAGCTTACATATATAAGCTATTATACATTATGTGTTTTTACTAACCTCGCCCCCCACACTGGCTGGCAATGTTCACATCCAGGGCCTCCTCCACAGTTCCTACTCTGCCCCCAGCTTCCAACTCACTGCTCATCTCCAACTCACTTCTCCTGTCGCTGCCAACCAGCTCCCACCGAAGTGGTACCCATTCATCTACTCATATTTTTACGTGCTTTCGAACTGCTGGGTGGGCAGGAGCTAGAGGCAAGTGACGGGAGCTCACTCCATCATGCGGTGTTGTGGCTTGAACCACCAAAGTGCCAGCCATTTCTGGTCAACACAACTGGTGTCATAAAGCTGCTGCACCACCACACCTCCTTTTCCATTTCCAAGCCAAAGAGCCAGTGTTCATCCAAGGATACTTCTGTGGTCATGTAGCTGGCATGACTAGATGCCAAAGCCACATGGATACTGTTACCTTTCTCACCAGAGTAGGCAGTACCTATTTACATCTATTTACATGCTTTCAAATTGCTAAGTGGGCAGGAACTGAGGAGCTCACTCTGTTGCATGGCAGCGCTGGATCTCAGTCCCATATGCCGGATCTCGATCTTATCATGTTTATATGTCACCAATTTCAGAAACAACTTTAGGTGGCTCACAATTGATAAAAATAAAAACAATAAAACTAAATATTAACAATAAAAATAATTAAAATAGCAGAATGAATGATGAGAGCTAGTTTGATCTAGGAGTTAAGGCAACAGGCTAGAAACCAGGAGGTCATGAGTTCTAGTCCCACCTTAGCCATGAAAGCCAGCTGGGTGACCTTGGGCCCATCACTCTCTTTCAGCCCAACCCACCTCATAGGTTGTTGTTATGGGGACAATAAAAGGAAAGTTGTTAAATGTTTTTGCCACCTTGAGTTTTGTAGAAGTAATAAAACCGGGATATAAATAAAATAAAAGGGGAGCAAGAAGAGCATGGCGGAGGCGGGAATGATTACTATCAACTATCTCCATGATGATAACCCCAATGGAGCCGCAGGGGAACTTATAGAACCAGGTCTTTAGGCTCTTTCTGAAGGCCAAAAGGGAGGAAGTAGATCTCACCTTAGGAATATGGTGTTCCAAAGGCAGGGATCACAGAGGAGGAAAGGCTCTTCTCCTAGAGCCAACAGCCAAAATTCCTTGATTGGTGGGCTCTGCTGCCACCCTGGGTGAGGCAGGTTAATCCCATTGGGGTGAGACAGTGCCATAGATAACCTGGACATACACCATGAAGGACTTTAAAAGTAACAACCAACACCTTGAATTGCACCTGGAAGCAAACTGGCAACCAGTGCAGCTCACTGAATAATGGTGTAACATGGGCCATTTTAGGGTCCCCAGGAATTGTCCACGTGGCTATATTTTATTTTAATTTCAATAATACTTGATTACATTTGTGACCTAAACTTCATAACTTTCCATGTTTCAAAAATGCCATAAGAAATAATTAAAATTAGAAACAGAGGATTAAAAAAGTCATTTTGAAAAAAGGAAGAAAGTCATATTTGAGAGGCAGTGTTATGTAGTCATGGAGAATGGAGAAACCAGAGCTCTAGTCCATCCTTAGCCATAGAAGAAGTGATTTTAGGCCAATCATTCTCTCTCAGTCTAATTTACTTTATTGGATTATTTTATAATGCAGGCAAAACATATTCCTTTCTGCTTAAAAAATTAAGGTAAAATATTCCTTATTGCTTTTTCATGGAGAAAAAAACAGTGTATGTGGCTTAAGTTTTGTACTATAAAAGGCAGGATAGAAATCTAATATTCCATTTTTGAGTATGGGCTTGGGGTAAGGAATACAGCCATTCCAGCCCCTCCTTATTTTTTGCCTACATTATGAAAGGATTTCTGGACATTATCCAGTACTTTAAAAACAAGGATGATAAATTAATGAAAATTCTTCTCATAAGCTATGAGTTTCATAGTATCAACCATCTTTGCATATGTTCTGAGTAATGTACCTTTTGCAACTGACAGATGGTGATTTGTCAATGCCCAACATGTTCAAGTAGTGCTCTGGTTGTTTTGAAATTGCATATAAGTCCCCTAATACTACTGTAATATTAATTATTATTAAATGTTATTAAATGTAATAATAGTACTACTGTACATTTGCTTTCTTTTGCCCCAGTCATTCTATTCTGTTTTGGATTTTCTCCATTTCTTTCTCTTCTGTTCTATTATCTCCAGGTACTGCCATGTCCATTATCCAATTTTTGTTGTCTTTCTTATCAACCATTGTTAAGTCTGGAGTGTTATGTGGCAAGTGACTGTCTGAATTCTGAAATCCCAGAGCAATTTAGCTTCTTCATTTTCTATTATTTTCTCTATTTTATGATCCCACCAGTTCTTGCTTGCAGGCAAATGGTATTTCTTGCAGATCTGCCAGTGCCCCATTTTATTATTTCATCATGTTGTTGTTTGTAGTCAGTCTATGCAATCTTCTTGCAGTAGCTATGTGGCCTGCTGTTTCTTCAGCTTTGCAGAGGCAGCATTTGTTGTCTTCTCAATTCTAGTCTTATATGCATTTATTCTTAATGCTTGATCTTGTAAGCCAGAATTAGCCCTTCTGTCTCTTTCTCCAATTTTCCTGTTCTTAGCCATTGTCAGGTCATATTATATGCTCTACCTTATATTTTTTAATACATTGGCCATGGAATGCTTTGCCTTGCCATGTCTCTTTTCTGTTCTTCATTTGGTCTTTCTTGTATGCCAGTTTTGTCTCTCCGGTACTCAATAAGTCTTCCTGATATACTAGCTTTAATGCATCTTCTTCACTATCCAGGTGTTCTTCCATTGCCCTTTTTTCTTCTTCAACTGTCTGGTATATTTGCAACATTCCACGCCCATCTATTTTCTTTGGTAGGTATGGTCTGTCAACATCATTGCATGGATGAAGGGCATGATTCATTGTCATTATTTTTCTAGACTTTCTATCCAGGGCCTTTAGTCCTGCTTGAGTCCAGTCCACTACTCCAGCTGTGTATCTAATGACTGGAATTGCCCAAGTCTTAATTTCCTTGATATTATTTTCTCCACTGGACTAAGATCTTCTTCACTTTCATGATGTATGCACTTCTGACCTTCTTAACTTCAGTATGCTTGATGTTGTCAGCTTGAAGGATGCCCAGGTATTTGTAATGATCGTCTTCATCCAGATTCTTAATGTTATTTCCTTAGAGCATTTTTTATTTCTTCACTTTTCACAATTTTTCCTCTGTAGCTGGTGAAGGTGGTACGTTTTGTCCAGTCCAAATTCCATTGCAATATCTTGGGTGTACACATGGACTGTTTTGAGAAGCAATTCTATTTCAGATGGTGTTTTACCATACAACTTCAGTTCATCCATTAAAGAAGATGGGATAACCTGACAGACATTTTTGATGTTCAATATACTTGTTCAATATACTTGACAGAGGAATTTGATAGTTAACCTCTTTGAAAGTTTCCTGTCTTGATATTAACCCTTCCCAGTCTATAATCATTGACTATCAATCATGTTTTCCATTATCCCATCAATCTTTGCACAAAGCTTCTAATATTTCTATTTAATTCCTGTTATTTCTAGGCACTTGATTATTTAAGGATGTGGCAGAGAGTTGAATGCCTTCTTGTAATCAATCCATGCTACATCGCAACAAAAGTTTAAAAAACCTTTTGAATTGAGAAAGCCTTTTGGATAAAAGGTGAAACGTCTTCTACTTGAAAAATCCAATCCAGATGCCTGTTTTTT
>JANHZU010040069.1:0-11688 GCA_032468055.1 Acrochordus granulatus | reverse complement strand
CCCAAAGAAACAGAAATGCATGGAAGCAAAGTGGCTGTCTGATGAGTTAGATATTCAACAGTAAAGTGTGCCTTCCAATGTCCAGGAGTTTTTTTCTGGAATATGGGGTCCGCAAAGAGTTGCAGAGAATGGTGGAATTGCAACAAGGTGCGAGAGCTCGCTCCACCGAGGCTGCCATCTGCAGTGCTGTCTTGAGGGTCATCAGGATACAAAAGAGATGCCAAGGCTGGAGGAAGAGATCCAGGCATGGTTTTCCATGTTGTGGCTGCTGTTATTTCCAGCAGCAACAAAAGGCCTGATTTCTCCTGATCTCGTTGTGCTGCCTCTTCCTGCCAATGCTTCTCACTTGATAGAAATAGTGCTTGGACAGGAGAGATTTCAGCTGTCCTCCCTTTGCGTGGATCTGGAGAAACAAAACTCAGTCGTTGGAGAGGCTGATCTGCAGAGTTTATTTGGCCCTGCCTGGTTTAAGGGAGGCCATGTTAGGATGGCGTCTCAACTTCTTGCACAATTTCTGTTCTGCAATCTAATCTCACTATGATGGACTTAATGGTGCAGCATCGTGGCTCTGCTTTAAACCTCTTTTCTTTCTCCTGCTCCTTCCATCAAGCCCAAGACAGGAACTTGCTGACACATGTGCTTCAGGTCACGTAGCTCCTTCAAGAGACTGGATGGGGAACTGCTGGGACATTGACTCAGATAGTCCGCGATGGGTTTCCCTCTCCAATTCACTGCTTCTTCCTCAGCTGTTGCATCCCTTCCCACCCCACAACACAACTAAATTCAAATAATGACCAGCAAAATGGTGTCCAACTTCAGTTCTGTTGCTGGGCAAGCCACTTGCAAGAGAGAGCCCTGCACATGACAAGTTGCTCCTGTCCCATGAGATTCAGAGCTGACAATCTGCTTTGTGAGTGGGAGAGGAAGCATAGATGTATGGACAGCATGCACCCTTCCCTTGGTCCTTGCTCTGTATTCAGGGAAAGCCAGATGGACAGATCAAGGCATGGCAAAGTGTCTTCTGGATGAGGCCACCTGGGCACTAAGCATTTTGTGCAAAGTTGGAAAAAATATGCAGCATGCCTAGAAAACTCCCAGGAGTCAGTATTCCCGCATTCTTTCCTTAACTGGTTAGCATTCTCTCTTAATAAGTACAAAAGGATGCCTCTGAACACCTGGCAGACAGGTTAAAAGCAGCTCCTTGCCACCATTGTCCCAGAAATGTCTGATGTTCCTAATCTTGGTAGGGCTTGCTGGCAGCGGTCAATTGGCTCAGCTATTAAGAGGGCCCCTGATTCTGACCTGGATCTGATGCAGCCACCATTCCCTGCTGGAAGAAACTCCAGCCAGAATTGCTATCCCAGATCAGCCAAAGGAAAGCAGACAATGGGGGCCTCCGATGCAAGCGAAGGAGGCTTGGTTTGTGATTTCCCCTCTTGGAGAATCAGACCAACCGTTGAAGTTTCAGAGGCTTCAGGAGCCATTCCCAGGACTACTCCTGGGTTTCCTTCAATTTGAGAGGAATCTTGTGTGTCCAGCCCAGAGCAAGAGAGAAATCTCAGTTTCATAAACTAAGTTTGGCTCACTATTCACAAATCACACACAAATGTGGCTTGTTCTGTTGAAAAGAACAGCTGAAAAGATTGAGTGAACCAGGCTTGCCACGATAGGCAAACTTCTGTGCGAAAATCCATCTGACAATCATTTTCCTCCCCTGTGAACCATGTAATACATGAAGTAGCTGTACTGTGAATTAGGTTGATGGTGGAGCGGTTATTGTAGGGCATAGGTGCATAAACACAGATATGCCCCCTCCACTGTAAACCTGAAATGTGCTTCTGCAAAACTACATCAACAGATCCTCCACGTCCAGTGGCAGTTTACCTCTAAATATCATATGCTGGGAACAAATAAGGATAGACATCTGTCACCTGCACAGCTGCCCAGAAGCTCCCCAGAACTGGCTTAGGGTGGAAACAAGATGCTAAAAAGACAGAACCTTGTCCTGGTTGGGCAGGACTGTGCTTTACTCTCTTTAAGTCTTGTTAAGACTTAAGTCTTTAAAGGTAAAAGTAAAGCTCAGATCAGGTGGCCCAGATGCTGTTTTTCTTGTGGATTCGTGTTTAAAATTAGGGCTGCCTCCAGACAGGAGAGAAGCGAGAAGAAGCCCATTTTCACCTATTTGCTGTCATCAGAAGCAAAGGAAAAGCCGATGACGAAAGAATCTGGGCACTTCCAAGGTTTACCGCAAGTGCTCTCCTTGGCAGATGGCCTGAAGTGAGCAACAACCACCCTTCCTTTGCATTCAGATGGCAACATGCTGCTCTTTCAGTAAAACCACCGAAATACTACAGTCCATCATAGAACTGGCGGTAATAATACAAAAATTGAAATCAGCTTCCTCTTTCAAAAAATTCCGAAGTCCTTCAGGTCCTAGGTGGTTGCTGTTCCACAAATGCTTTGTGAACAACTGCTGTTTCTGACAGCCAACGTGTGAATAAGGAGCCGCTGCCCAAGAGGAAGAGCCGCATCTGAGATGCTGTGTCCAAAGTCCGTTCTCGGCAACAGGGCACGGTGCTCTCCCTTTGCACAGAGCGCACATTTCAGTGCATACTGAGTGTTGCTCAGCCTCGCCCAGCTGGTGACCTCAGCCAACAGCATTTATTTACCCTCATAAATGCTCCTGGAGGCACCCTTTGCTCACTTCCTCCTGAGAGAAGAACTCCAGGCCAGCCTCCGACCACCTTCAGTTGCTTCCAAGAACTTGGACAGGATGGATGCCAAAGAGGATGCCAAGAAGCAAGAAATGTTTACTAAGGTAAGTTTTTACATTTTGGGTTTTAAGAAGAGAACAGATCTTTCATATTTTTTTCCCATAATTAGCTAGGTTTCGATTTTAACATCTCATTTACTACGATTACATATTGTCAAGTTTGTGTTGACTCTTGGCAACCACGCAGTAAGATTTTCTCTCTGTCAAACTATCCCTAAATTGTTCTTTCAGGTCTTCCAATGGTGTCCCATCACTACAGTAACTGAGTTCACCCCTTGCTGCTCGTTGTTTTCTTCTCTTTGCCCCACCTTTCCCAGCACCAGAGCTGTCTCCAGAGTGTTGGGTCTTTGCAAAGGTGTCCAAAAGTACGACAGTTTGAGTCAGCTTGTTAGTGCGCAAGTGAGAACTCTGGGTTGATTTGTGTGATGAAAGGTTTGTTTTCTTGGTCATTCACAGTCTTCTCAGGAGTCTTCTCCAACACTAATATTATTTTTTTCCTGCGTCCAACTTTTGCTTTCATGGCATAGCACAGAGAAGACCACAACTGCATGAGTCTGCTCTTTGCAGGTGCAGATGCACCACAGCATCAGAATCTCTTTCCCAAGCCCTTCATGGCTGCTCTCCCAAGTGCTTGTCTGCAGTGTATTTCTTGACTGCTTTTTCCTTTGCAGTCGATGGTTAAAGGGCAAAAGCCCTCGGCCGCGTCACTATCTGCAGAGCCAGTTCTAAGGCAGGTTGTTCCACCTGGTTCTTTATTTCTCATCCAAGTTAGGTATCCACATAAATGTTGGATAATTTTTTGCTTTGATTTTTTAAAAAGACATAGTTTATGTTTTATGCTTTAATTGACTGCACTTTCCCCTCCTTATGCTGGTCCTTGATCTTAATAAAGATTTGAATAAAAGAATAACCGTGGAGATTAGACTTAGATTTGATATTTTTATCCCTTTATTATTTTTATAACTAATTCAAGGTGGCAAACATACCTAATACTATTTTCCTTTCAACAACAACCATATGAGATGAGCTGGGTTAAGAGAGAGTGACTGGCCCAAAGTCACCCAGCTGGCTTTCATGTCTAAGGTGGAACTCACTGCCTTGTGGTTTCTTACCTTAACCAATAAGCCGAACTAGCTAAAGATATAGATACTTTCACATAAAATAATATAAAATAATCTACAGGTAGTTCTTGACTTATGACCATAGTTGGGACCAAAATTTTCTTTGCTGGGCAAGGCATTAGTTAATGTGAGTTAAGTGAGTCATGGCCAATTTTATGACCTTTTTTGCCATGGTTGTTAAGCAAATCACTGCAATTGTTAAGTGAATCACACGGTTGTAAAGCAAATGTAGCTTCCCCCATTGACTTTGCTTGTTGGAAGCTGGCTGGGTGTATCGCAGGTGGCAATCTTATGACCCTGGGACACTGCAAGCATGGTAAATACATGCTGGTTGCCATGTGCCTAAATTTGATCATGTGACCATGGGAATACTGCAATGGTCATAAGTACAAGGACTGGTCAGGAGTCACTTTTTTCAGTGGCATTGCAATTTTGAATGGTCACTAAATGAATGGCTGTATGTTGAGGAGTACCTGTATTGCAATAAGATCAATACTATTGATGTAACTGAACAACTCCTAACTTGTGGTAGTGTTTATAATTCTGAAAAGTTCATTATGCGCAACACATCTTGTTCAATTGATGTCCATTTTTTACCTCAAAGATTTCAGTTTTTGGAAAACCCACTAAGAGAAATTCAGTGAATCCTTTACATCGCAATGTGAATAATAAAATCCAAAATTTGCAGTGCAGCCCATTCATCTAGGCTGCCTGGGAGGCAGCTGAAAATGTCTAAGCAGTGTTGAAAATGGTGAGCGAGGCCACGGTGAGAAGAGAGAGGCTGGAAGCAAAACGCGGCGGCGATTCCTGCGTTCTTCTTCTTCTGTACTTCCTCTATTATCACGTTGCGTGTCGAGGGAGGTACAAAGTTCTGGTTCTTGCACTTCTTCAGCCAGTGTTGTTTGACTCTGCTGTAGTGTGTCGTTACCGTTGTCTCCCCGTCTTCTTTTGGGTCTGCCTCCTGCTCTTTGACCTTCTCCTCTTTTTATACATACCTTGTACGGTGTGGCATCCTCTCAGGTGGGCAAGCCAAATCTGTTAAGCATGGGAACATGCTGCATGGAGGGTGTGCCCTTCAAGCGAGGGTCGAGCCACAACCACGGAGAGATGCAGAGGGGACGTTGGACATCTGGGCAGGAGGGCCTGCAGCTCTGGCTGGTGGTCAGATTCAACCTCTCTTCAGGTGGTTTCAGTTTCTGGCTGAACATGTGGCCGTGAGCCTTGCTCTGTGGCGAGAGTCAGCCTCAAGTTCCTCTCCCTGCACTGCACAATCTGGACCTTCCCTCATTGCTTGAGAAATCGCTTCCTTCACCCAGAAAGAAGTTGGGTAATGGAATTCTACTTTTGCAATATGTAACAGTGATGGAAAAAAAAATGTTGCAATCAGGGACATTTGGGGTGTGGAAAAACGCCCTCTTCATCACTGCGCATAACAAATGGGGTATGAAACACTCTGAGACCTCACCCGCACCCTTCTTTCAAAAACCTGCTTGCAACATGTAGCCCCAGGACACTTTGTTTGGATGTACACAGAAAATAAGTTTAAGTTAATCAGAAATTGGAGAGGTTAACAAACTAACTAAATATATTTTAAAGGGGAATGTTTTTATTGGAGTTGGGTTTTCCTTAGATGAGAATTAATAGGACCAACTCTGTGGTGGCAAATGGATTTGTGAAAAATATTAAGGGGGTCCTATTTATTGGCTTCCTCTGCATTCCTTTAGCCTTCTGTGTTGGAGTACAATTACTGTCAGTTATGCAGGTTAGAAAGGTAGGCATTAATTAATAATGGCAGGTCTGTTAATTATCTGAGAGACTTGTAACACAAAATTATGAAAAAAACCACCTTTCCTGCAACACCGTCACATATAATTCCATTTAATAAAATTCACGTCATCAATTCTTGCTCCAGGTTTTGGGTGGCAGAAAATGGTCCTCTGCTCTGCGTTTGTATCTCAGTTTCAATCAGGTGGGCAATAAATAGGTGGCCATTCTGCTATCTTGCAGCTCTGTGAACTCCCATAATTCTCAGCTATGTGGCTGCAAATTATGGGAATTGTTATTTTACCCCCTCCCCCCAAGGCCTCTGGTTGGGAAATGGCTTCTGGTTTCATTTAAAAGGTGCAATTCCGTTTCCGTTCTGGCACTTTCTTGTCCTTTGGTGCATTTGTCATTGTTGCCTTCTCCCCCCTCCCCCCCGAAAAGGAAGTCTGCAGATCAGTGGCCCTCAAACGCTTTGCACAGCTCTTCCCCCTTGGCAGCGCCAAGCCTCCCGTACCTCAAGTACCCTGTCCTTTCAAGGAGGAGGAGGAGGACTGCAAGCCACTCCCCTGGCCGCTGCAGTGGAACCGGAGTTGGGCAAGGTCACCGGAGATGAGAAGAGCAGGGGCTGCAGTTGGCTGGCTGGGGTGGGCCCTCCTGACGTCTCTGGGTCATTATGAAAACTGCTGCTGCTCCCTCCTGCCCCCTTCCCAGCCCCCTATATCCTGGGTTTCTGCTTGTCCAGCTCCAGCCCAAGGATGGCATCCTCTTTGACTGCGAAGCAGGATCATTATGCTTATAATCCAATGAAAAGGGGGATCCTGGGGGCAACGGGGCACACGCTACCATTCTGGACTGAAGTGGGAGGAGAGTCCATTTCTAATGTTCCTTTACTCAACCTGCTGTGCAGGCAGAAAACTAGCACAGCAAGGAATCGCTTGATCTTTTGCCCTGAGATGCTGTCCTTTTAGCTAGTGATTCGAAAGCAAAGTCGCACCAGTGATATCTGATATCCTGGGGTGTTGCTACACACTCTGCTCAGCATGCAAAATATAAACCTCACAGCCTTTTCTAAGGGTTGCAGGGCAGCGCTTTTTTTCAAACACTGATGGGCAGATGATGAAGCTGCCTCTGCCCGGCTGTAGACCTACCATTTCTTCAGACTCTTTTCATTAAACAGCTTTTTCTTTGATTTTGGCCAGAGACAAAACTCAGCTTAAAATATGGTTGTCTGCTTTCTACTGTCTGCTTGCCACAAGTTGCAAATAATTTGCATTCTACCTAATTATTTAAATATTTTTATCTTATTGACTGCCAAACCAAGCGTTAAAACTGACAGTAACAAAATGTTACAAATGGACAATTAAGCAGTTTATTGAACAAGATTTAACACAGTCAATAACTTGCAGCAAAAAGTCCAGTTGTCTTTTTAAGTTTGTTTGCAAATTTTGTTTTGCAATTTTGCTACATGACCTGGGTTAATGAGAATATACAGGTACAGACAATAACTAAAACACTTGGAGACAAGGCCAAGTTTTAATCTGGGAGTAGTTTAGTCACTTTCACCTCTTTGTGACTCAGCAGACATCATTTGTCACAACTGTTTGTTCATCATTGCTTCTCTGTTATAAACTCATGCTTGTATCATCAATATCTAGGCATTCTCACTTCTGTTGGCCACTTTTTCAATTAATTCAGGTAGTCCTATCTAATCTTTTTGATTGGGCCCAGTCCATAGCAAACACCAGCTCTTTCCCCCCCTTGAGGTTCAACAGCAAGGGGGAGTTTGCTAAAGGCCACCTGTCAAGATGGGGGTCTCCTTTTTAGAGGATGAAGAAGTGCTTCCTGAGAAGCACTAGCAACCGGGTCCACACCCTAAGGTTCAAACAACTAATTTTTGCTAAAAGCCTATGTACAGAAATCTTCTCAGGCTGAGGTGATGAGAACTGGTGAGACACTAGATAACAGCTAATGGAATTCAGGGCGGGTTGGAGCACGATCTCTTGTTCTACGCGAGATTCTAAGCTGATGCCTCGATTTAACTTCTCCTCCTGGCTCTGCCAGCCTCTCTCCTACAGTCTCAGAGTTTCCAGGATGATTTGAGGGGGGATCAGATGGATGACATCCCCCCAGCCTCTGTTATTCTGAACTGGTATACTTGATGCAGCATGAATCTTGGCAATAACAGTTTATTCAATAAACTACAGCTAGTACAATACATAACCCCTATTAGTCAAGGCAGAACCACTTCCTTTGAAGGCCCTACATTTCTGGTACCAGGTGCTGAAAGCCAAGGGCAACGGAGCTGCACTCCCCATCCTTAACTTGATCTAGAGTTGCTGCTTGTGCCAAGACACTGCTGAGGATTTTCTCTGGATGGATACAAACCTGCTGACCTGTTGGGCTTGTTAATAGCCATGTGGAATTTGTATCAAGGAGCTTGTCCTCATTGGGGGATTTCACTTCCGTCATTGTCCCATTATTAGGGAGCTCAGATAGATAAAGCACTTATCTCCCACTTAAAAGGGGTTTTGGATTAGAAAATTAACTCTGGGCATTTATAGAGAGAGCTGGTGCAGGTGGATCCTTCAACCAACTGGACTTTAGTCGCTAAAGTACAAGAGAATTGTGGATTTCTTGTGAAATGACTGTCCACATCAAGTTGTTGTGCGGGATTGTAAAAGACACTCAAGTACTGGAGTGACAGCATTCCTTGAAACCCAGGGAAAGCTCTTTTGACTGGCCAGGTGCTGTGATTTCTGAAAAAGGCAGCCTTTGGAGATGATTATTAACCATATGTTACCCATGTGCTTGTAATCCACAAATATTGTTACCCCACAAATAACCCAAACCAAATATCACACTTTATGGCAGGGCCAAGGGGGCCATTTGCTCCGCTACAGTGTTTGGGAATCCCTTCACATGGTATACTGTATTAACCTTATGAAAAGTGCAATATGTATTTCCTGCCCAGCCTTAATCCCAACAAATTTTTATTCCTGAGGTGAAGAGTGACCCAGATTCTTTATCATCTGGGGAAGGGGAAAGGAAGTTTATACAGTAAACTTGAAAAGTCCAGCCTTATGGGTAAGTGTGTGGTGCAAACCAGGTCAGGAGATCCTTTTAATTATGGTAGCTGCTGGTACCATTTCTCCCTTTTGTGATCCTGACATTTTCATGAGTTTTGATGATGCAAAACAATTTTTCTTCCTTTTCATGTAAGGAACGTGAGGATGTCCAAATTCCTGCTGCAAATAATTCTTTCATGGATGGACTTGAGCAAACAGGTTATCTTCCAAAAAGCTGTGATGGTGAAAGGATGGCACCAGTTTGCAGAATTGCTAGTCTGTTTTGCCCATATTTAAACACATTTTTGCTTTTAATCTTCTCTTGGAGTCTTTGCTTTCTCTCCCCTCCCTGATAAAACTGTACTGCGCACGCGCACACACAAGCAAACCCACTTAAAATAGTCTTTTCCTTGCATAGGCTGTATTTCTAGAAATGGTCTAAGTTTTTCCGTGTTATCTTTCTATAACTTTCAGCAAAACTGATCTTTAACCTTGGTCATTCTGAATTGTTGACATAAAATCCACTACCATTTATTCATCCAAATACGAGAGGTGGAAGGGATCTTGGAGGTCTTCTAGTCCATTCCATATCCAGGGCAGGGATCCTCCGACCATCCCAGCATCCAGCCTTTCTTCCAAAGCCTCCAGTGACTTCAAGAGGCAGGATACTCCCCTGCTGAACAGCTCTCACAGATGAAAGATTTCTCCTTATTTCAAGTTTGGATCTCCCTCTATAAAGCTTCCATCCCTCAATTCTTCTCCTACCTTTGGGAACTCCAGAGAATAAATCCATCCCTTCCCTGCAACAGCCCTTTGAGAATTGTGAGACTGTCGTCAGGTCTCCCCTCAGCCGGCTTTTCCGATGACCAAGAAAATGATCAGTTCTTTTGACTGTTCTTCATAGGGTTTAGCCTCCGAGACCCCACTATCTTTGCTACTCTCCTCTCCTCTCAGCAAACTTCTTCTATTGTGGGCACAGAACTGGGCACGGTACGCCAGGTGCCGTCTGATCAGTACAGCAGAGAGCAGAACTACCATTCCTGTAATCTTGAGGCCTGCCTCTGTGCATGTTCAAATTTGGCAGGATCCTTTCCGATCTTGAGTCTGTGTTCTGAAATGTTAGTTAAAATGCTGCTTTACACAGCATATACTTTCTGAAGTTTAAAAACAATACTGTATTTAAAAAGGTGAAGGTTTCCTCTTTCAGTTGTGTCCCACTCTAGGGGGCAGCACTCATCTCTGATTCACAGCAGAAGCTGGTCTGAAGATACTTCCATAAATTGGTTTTGTCGGCGTTAGATATTGTAACTTCCAGTGTTTGGAAGCTCGCAATTTTATCAACAGTATCAACTTTAAATACTATATTGTTTGGAGCAGGTTCCTTAACTAAATTTAGCTGAATAGATTTGGAGAACAAATTCTCATACCGGGCTGCTGCAGCTGATGACTTAATTTTTCCTAGGTATTTCTCAGTAACTGACTTTTCGCTTTTAGCAGACAAGCCGGGTTATAAATACTCATCCTGACTCATTCATGAAATCCGCGGTTGGGAAGCAGCTCATTTCCCTGACTTGCTTGAGTTTCTTGGCAATGGACGCCGCCTCTACCCCAGCCGGCTCGGGTCACCGGGAGGGAGGGGCACCTTGTGCAGCGACACTAGCGCGCGGGGACGGGGCAAGGGAGGGCGGCGGGGTCGGGGCGCACACAGGCTACCCCCCGCCCAGCTGCACCGGCCCCTTCTAAATAAGCGAGGCGGCACGGCTAGACCCCCCCGCCCCGAGATCGCGCTTCCCGGCCGGATCCCGAGGCTCGCGCCTTGCCTCGTCCTCGTTTCCGGACGGCAGCGGATTCCCCCAAGTCGAGAGGCTTCCGAGGGACCACTGAGCCGCCCGCCGGACCTTGGGGAGGGCAGCTCCTCCTGCCCAGCGACCTCTCCCGAAGGCAGAAAGAAGAGTCATGCCAGCGGAGCCGTCGGGCAGAGGCAGGCTATTCTGGCCGGACGCTCCATCGAGAGAAAGGCGCTCTGCACGCACGCAGCGGCCCTTGCCCGCTCGCAGCGGCCTTTCGCCCACGGCAGGCGGGGGGAGAGTTCGGGGTCCTGGGTAAGGAGGGGGGCCCGGGCTCTTCGGGCCCCTTCCGACGATCCTCGCCCCTTCCTCCGGCCCCGTCACTTAAGGGGACGCCGCCCCCCTCGAGCCGCGCCTTCTCTGACTGGAGAGGAGCCGCAGCCCGGACCGCCGACCCGCTGCTCCGGCCGCAGAGGAAACCCTCTGCAGAGGAGACCCTCCGCCGGGGAGGCGCGCGCGCGCCGTCCTCGAGCGCTCAGCCGCCCGACGCGGCGAGCGGAACAGATTCCCCCGCACGTGCGCAGAGTCACGCCGCCGAGCCGCGCTCCGGGGAGGGTCACCCTCCCCCGCCGCACCCGGATCCACCGCGCCCTCCCCCCGGCACACACCTTCCGCCGGCGGCCAATGGGAGGCGGCGCGCAGGGCGCGTCACGCGGAAGCCGGCGGGGATGACTTAGCCGGCGCGGCGCGGAGCCACTTCGACCGCCCGGCTTCGCCTGAGCTCCGCTCCGCTCGGCATCGCGCCGACCGCATCCCGGGCTCCAGCAGCAACGCGCCATGATCGCCTCGCACTGGCTGGCGTACCTGTTCACCGAGCTCCGCCACGACCAGTCGCAGCGGGTGAGGCGGCGCAGCGCGGCAGCACGGCGTGGATCAGACCCAGCCCCTCGGCTGTGCTGCCCGCTGCCAGCTCGCCCTGGGCACAGGAGAGGAGCCAGCGCAGGCAGAGAGCCGAGAGAGCCAGGTCAGAGCAGAAGCTGCATGGGCAGGCTGGCCGGTGGGTGAGGAAGGCCAGTCTCTTCCTCCTCTAGGGCTTCAGCTGCAGTGAGAGCATCTGCCTTCTCCAGCCCACACACCGTGGCCACAAACTCCAGTGTGGGACCCTCCAGAAAACCTTC
>JANHZU010040024.1:1663-11690 GCA_032468055.1 Acrochordus granulatus | reverse complement strand
GGTCTAGGAACAACCTGGAAGGCGTGATCTCTTGGATCGTTCAGAAATGATGGTGGTTGCCCCTCGGAGTCCTGGAGAACCTTCCCTGGGATCTCCCCTTGCCCCTTTCATCAGGAAGTGCCTTCCTCCATATCATCTTCATACAGCTACAGCATCGCCAGCTGAGGAATTCTAGGAGTTAAAGTTGCCTCAGGACACCCCTGAGATACCATATCTTACAACAATCATTATCAAATCTGGTGTCTCTTCTTGCTTTCCTCACTTGGAATCACTTTGCCAACTAGAAATGGGAGTTACACAGTTTTTAAGCTAATGAAGTGGAGCCGAGGAAAGATCAGTTGGAATGGATTGGGGAAAGTCAGGTTTAAATCCCCTTTTGGTCATGCAGATCACTGGCTCAGTTTACATAAAATGCGGGTGGTAATTGGGCTGTTGATTTAACTCATTTTCTGGTTTGCACAGTACATTGATTCATAAATTTACTAATCAGGTTGGGTTACACAATACAGTACACTAAGGACACACACACACATTCTAACCAAAGCTAAATCCGGTCAAGCTTAGTGTGCTGTGTGAATGTAGCTGTTAGCATGCGGTAGGAATACAACAACCTAATGATGCTCCTAAGGTTAAAATGTCCATGCCCATTCAACAGGGACCTGCAGTACATGCAGAATCACGGGATGTCGCCTCATAGAACAGGTAAGGTGTTCTCCCATGACTCCTGCTTCCTCCTGCAGGTTCTTGACCTAGCCTGTGGACTCTGGGGTCAATACAGTTTGCGTGTGTATGAGAAGGTGAAAGGGTGGGGTGGGGCAGGGTGGGGAGACTGTGAGTCCCACTTGCTGCTGAACAGATTCAAAATTAGGCCCAGGTGCTGGGCAGATGAAGATCATCCTGGACTTGAGCTGGAAGTGGTGATGGTAGTTTTAGCAATGAACTTCCTAAAGTTGTAAATCAGGACTGCTGTGGTGGAAGATGGTCTGGATTCACTGCAGGGAGGGGCTGCTATCCAGAGGGCAGGAAGGAGCTTGGAAAATTTGGTTGGCAAGAAGAGAGTTAAGAAGTGTCCTGCTTAACTCCCAATTCTCTCAATGTTCGGGGTATATCTCCAAAAGTGATGCAAACAGTTGCTTTAGTCTGGCAAGATTCTGTGCACGGGTGGAGGGCAATAAAGGAAACTGCTCTTAAGTCACGCCGTGTGTCGTTCCTGGTTCTTGGGGACTGACATTAATCTTGCCAGACTAAAGCCAGCTATTTGCATCACTATAAATACACTGTACTCTGGAAATAGCTAGGGAGGAGCCGTCTTCGCCCTCTTCCCGCCACCACATTTTCCAAGCTCTGCTGCCTGTTTGCCCTCAGGGAAGCAGCCCCTCCATCCCTCCTGGGAATCCAGACCAGATTCCACCACAATTTCTATGTGGAGCCTGAACAGAAGAAAATGGAGTTGTTTATAAAAATCATAAAGGTTGGGTAAAAAAAAATCCAAAACAAGGCATCCAGAGAATGTTCCTCCTGAAAAGGTTGCACAGTTAGCAGCGAGCTTCTCTGAGGTTCGGTCTTTTATCTCCACCTCGTGAATTTAAATCCCACAGCTTCTTTTCAGTCCTTTCAACGAGGCTGGCTGTGAGCACGGGAGGAGTGACTCTGCGCAGCAGACCCGGGCAAATCACGGCCCGCGGCTGCGTCCAGCCCTGCGGCTCTCCTTATCCGGCCCAGGGGCGGCCAGGGCGGGGAGCTGCAGGCGGCGGGTGCTGGGCCGGGAGGCCTGGCCGCTCCCAAAGACGCCAGTGGAGCCCAGTGCAGTCAGTGGGAGGGCGAGGGCATGGCCGCGACAACCCCGCCAGGGGAGCCCCTCCCATCTCCACAGCGGTCCCAGTTCCCCATGTGGCCCCTGGGAAAATCCATCGCCCGCCCCTGCTATCCGGTAAGAATTCTGGGAGCTGTAGGCGGTAAGAGTGGCAGCGTATATGTTCGGGGGGTGGTGGTTACGGGAGCCAAAAGCCTTCACCTCTGGTGGACATCAGGTTGGGAAGGTGGTTTTCAGCCCTCCTTGAATAAGGTGAGCTTTACACCTCCATCAGCATCAGGTGTGGCAGGGAGCATCCCCCCTCCCTTCGCAACGGTGGCATCTGCGTCATAAAACTCACCCCTGAAATTCATAGAACCACAGAATCAAGGACAGGACCTTGGAGGTCTCCTGGTCCAGCCCCTGCCCAGGGCAGGAGTCCTTATGCCATCCCAGACAAATGGTTGTCCGATTTTTCCTTGGAAACCTCCAGCAACGGAGCGCCACAACTGCCCGACGGGTTAATCGTCTTCACCGTCAGGGAATTCCTCCTCATTGCCCGGCCGGTGCCCCTCCGACGAGCTTCCACCCGTGGCTTCGTGCCCTGGAGAATAGATCGACGCCTCTTCCCGGGGGCAGCCCCTCAGGCCCTGGAGGATGCTCGGGGGCCCCAGCCTCCTCTTCATCAGGCTGGACGGGCCTGGTTCCCTTTACTGATCATCCTACAGCTCAGCCTCCGGACCCTTCACAACCTTTGCTGCTCTTCCCCGCACTCTTTCTCGGGCCTCGGCACCTTTTTTTGTGTTGTGGTGACCAGAACATTTTCTCTAAGTGCTGTAGGTCAAAACATTGAAGGGAAGCGGACTGTGTGGTGTCTTTGAAGAAGTCAAGGCACCACGTAACCTACTGGGGCCTAAATCTGTTAAACTATCTGGAACGATTGAGAGAAAAAGATGCTTTGCCCATTAACTCCGTTGTCAGAAGACACAAGAGCAGAAATAGGAGCCCGCTTGGGGATACGGGATAATTACAGGAAGATTATAGAAAGCATTAAGAGCAGCAAGCAAAGGCCAATTTGGAGATGCAATTCCACTGCAGCGATCCCCGGCGAATCCCAGCAGAAGCATGAAAAGAGCCTTCTCGAGGAGGGAAAGCGAGGGAGATCAGCGGCTGGACTGAAGGTGAGGCTCTCGCTAAAATTGGCCTTAAACGAAGATTAGAGTGTCGTTCGCGTTGCTCTGGAAATAAAACGAGGCCGGGGAGTTGAGGCCGTGCAGCTCACACCTCACGTGGCTTTGGGCAAACATCTACTCTGTGCTGATCCAGGAAACGCCGCCGGGAAGTGGTGGGCTGGCAGGCAGCGAGCGCCGGGAGCAGCCCTCGGCTGAGCGCCGGAGAACGGCCAGGATGCCGAGGGCGCCCCTTTCTCCCCCCGTGGGCGCAGAAGCAGGCAGGGACCTCTGTCTCTCAGGCGCCCCAAAACCAGGCAGAGCCGTCGAGGAAACGGAGTAGGTGCCGCTCAGGGTGCCAAACTGGATCCAACCCAGACCGGACGGCCTCCCGGTCTGGCCGAGAGGACACGGAGAGGCCGGCCTCGCCCCCTTTCGCAACCCTCTTTCATCGCCCCGCCCGTCGCCCCTTTTTCTGTCAGCTCAGCGCCAGCCTCCCTCCGCCCAGGATCAAACTGCGCGAAGGGACTCCAGAGGGTCAGGAGGTGGTGCTCCACGGGCACCACCGCGACGAGCTGCCTTGAGGCCAGCGGCCCGCCGGCGCTTGTCTCCTGGACAATCGCAGTTCGCTCGCCTTCAGGGTGACCTGAATGCTTCATCCCGCTTGGTGCTTCAGAACCGGTGAGGAGGGTGGGAAAAGAACGAGAGGAATGCAGGCATCAGCCAAACGGCAGGCCAGTCTGGGCCACGAAGCCGAGGAGGACGAAGAGGAGGAGGTTCAAAATATTCCGCACGGTTCCACTTAACGAAAGCTGGGATTTCCCGGCACCGTTTCTCAGATTGTGCTCTTCAGTCCCGATTCTTGCGTTAAACCCCAAACTGAACCCTGCGTAGTTTTGGCTTCCTTGATTACAGGTAGACCTCAACTTACAACCATAATGGAGCCTGCCCATAATGGATGTAAGTTGTAACAGTTGTCATCCATATCGTCAACTCAACTTTATGACTTTTTTTGCAGCGGTCATGAAGTGACCCCCACGGTCATTAAGTGAACACAATCATTAAGTGAACCAGTGATTCGCTATGGGCTGGTTTTGCCAAACCTGGAAGTAAATGCTGGCTTTCAGCAAAAACATCACAGAACACGTTTGTGTGAATGCGGACCAGTTGCTGAGCACCCCAAACGTGGGCATGTGATTGCGGGGTGGCAGCTGTTGGGATTTCGGAACTGGGTTGTAAAAGTGCTCCTGGGGAGGTCTGTCATAACCTTGAACAGACACTAAGTGGCCAGTCGTAAGTTGAGGATGATCTGTACGACTGCCGTATGGGCTGGACCACAGTTTAGGCCTCCAGAGCATCTCCAGCCTGGTCTGGCGTGGAGATGTACCTTACCCCAAGCTGACAGATGACCCGAAGTGTATTTGAGCAGCTGCGAGCAAAGGCCCGCTTCCCCCACGAACCCGTGGCTGGGAGGACCCCCTTCGAATGGCTCTCCTAAGCGCCGAGGGCGACCCAGAGGGAGGCTGGTTCAGTGGCGTCCAGAAGGCCAGGAGAAGCATCCTTCCTCCACCGACATCCAGCAAACGTCCCTCCCAAACCTACAGTCCTCCTTCTCCTCCACAAACCCCGGATACTCTTTGTCCAAGATCCTCCATATCATCCTCAGCGGGGTCTGCAGCCTGGACGGAGGTTCCCTTGCTTGCCCCGTTCTGCGCTTCTGGCGGCGAAGGTGAAGGCAAGGCCACCTTGGCCCTCCAAGGTTTCCGTGTGCTCGGAAACCGCAGCAGGGAGGGCACCCCGTCTGGCTCTGGGAGACACCCGAAGCTAAGCTGAGCTGCGCCTGGCCAGCAGCGGAGGAGAACCGGGGAGGGACGCCCAGGGCTGTAAGCTCCCCCGGGAGAAAAGCGGGGAAGCCTGCTTGAAGAAGGAAGGACCTTCCCCAAGAGGGATCTTCAAGATCTCCAAGAGGTCTTTGGATCTCCCCCAAGAGGACCGCGGGGACCTGTCCGTGCAACGGCCAGGAGTCCAGGCAGCCTTTCTGTTGTTGTGCGACATGTCCAGGCCCTGGACGGCGCATCGTTTTCCCACCGCGAAACAGCAGGCAGCTTCGGAAGTGTGTGGCCGGTGGCCTCTGCGTCCCCATTGCTTCCCAGAAGCAACTTGCTTGCTTCCTCGAAAGATCTCCGGTGGTTTTCACGCGCAGGTGCTGGCCTCACCGCTTCGGTGCTCTCTTCCCACACCGGTCAGCCCGGCTGAAAACCTGTGACAAACCGGGTGGAGGGGGCGTCAGGTGGGAACAGGCTGTTTCTGATGGCGAGAACTGCAGCCACGGCAAGGCACCCTGTTGGCCCATCCACGTGATCGCCTCTAAGCCGCTTTGTGCAAAACCCCACCGTGGAGACCCCCCCAGAATCGCGAGCGAGGCCGGGGCAGCAGCAGAACCGTAGCCTCCCTCTCAAAACCGGATTGCGGGTTGTTCCCCTCAGGTCCAGCGGGTCGTGCTGGCAGCCGAGACCGGAAATGAAAGCTGTGCCCAGCGCGTGCCGAGTCCCACCGGCGGCCGATGGGGACAGCTCTGCTTTCCTTGGGGAAGCGAAGAAGGAGAGGAAGGGAGCAAGGAGGCGAGGGACCGCAGAGGCATGCCGACCGCGAGGGGAGATGCTTGGGAGGCATCGGCTGCCCTCCGCGGTGTCCCTCCGCCTTCGGGGCTCTGGTTCTGTCTCCGATGCCCTCGGGACGGGACGGGCAGAAGGAGGGAGTCCGCCAGCATTCTGAGGGACAAAGGAAGGGCGCAGAAGTGCCAGCCTTCGTCTGAACAGGGTGGAAGCTCGGCTGGGCCGGGAGAAAGCCTGGCGCCTGGTCTCCCCCACCCCGGGTCAAGCCAAAGCCCCCATCATGGTTTGCCTGCCTGGATTTCAAGCCTGGATGCAAACTGGTTGAGCGTTGTGGACCAGTTATAGGTAGTCCTCAACTTATGACCACAATTGAGATCACAATTTCATTGCTAAGCTAGGTGGTTGTTAAGTGAATTGTGCCCAGTTTTACAACCTTTGTTGCCACCGTTGTTAAGCGAATCACTGCAGTTGTTAAATGAGTCGCGTGGACATTCAGTTAATCTGCTTTCCCTCATTGATTCTGCCTGTCGAAATTTGGCAGGGAAGGTCACAAATGGCAATCACGTGATGCTGGGACGCTGCAACTGTTGCAAGCACGTGCTGGTTGCCAAGTGCCCAAATTTTGATCGTGTAACCGTGGGGGATGGTGCAACAGTCGTAGGCGTGAGGACTGCTTGTAAATCACTTTTTTCAGTTCCTGTGTAATTTCAGATGATCACTAAACGAATGGTTGTAAGTCGAGGACTACCTCTCACCCTCACCTGCATTTCCACCAGTACAGAACTGGATCGCAGCACACTCAGCCTGATTACTTTTCGCTTTGGAAGAGGATCTGTTTTGATGTTCCAGAGCGCAATCGGGGGCTTCGGGGATCCGTGGTCCGATTCGGAGCGAATGCCAGAACATGAAGTGTTGGGCTGCGGAACTCAGACAGAGGCTGCGCATGACCTGTCAGGCATGCTCTAGTTTGGGTCCTTGGGTTCTCTGGGTCTGGGTCCCTGGGATTTCTGCGCATTAAATAAAGACAGAAAAAGAAGCAGGGGGCCCTTGCTTGCTCTGGGGTGGGAAGCAGCTCGACATTTCTGACCGTTCCTCGTCCACATCCCGACCTGCGTCAGCTGGGAATTGGACAGTCGACGCCCCAGCGCCGCCACCGTGCCCCTCTTGCTATGCCAGCCGCGTGGAATGGGTGGCAACGGACGGCCAGCGCTCGTGGCCGTTCCTTCTGCCTGCAGGACATCTGGGATCCTTGTGAAAAGGCTGCCCCCCACCCCGGGACTCCCCTCCCATCAGCTCAGAGGGCAGTGACAAAATAAAGCCGCCTCGTTTCCTGGGGGCACCACAACGTATTCCTTGAACTGTGGGCAAAGGCTGGCAGGGGCCATAAATCACCTCTGAGCGTGAGCACCTGCGGAGACGTCCTGGGCTGATGCGCCATCAGTCCCCCTTCCCCATGCTGCAGCATCGAACCTGCAAGGGGGAGCCAGAGCTGTGTGCTTCGCTTGTGTGCAAGTGCAGCATTGGCCACCCACAACCTACGGGAGAGGTGAGGGCGCTGCGGCCGGGAAGGTGGCTCCAAAGGGCCCCTGATGGGTGGAAGCCTCCCCTTTCCCTCTAGCCTGGGAAGCTGATCAGAGTCCGTAGACTCATGCACGCACATGAGAGCATGAGCAAGCAAGGGCAGAAAGTAAGTCGATACCACGACCAACTGATTTTACAAACTTTTTTTGTGGCGGTCATTAATCGAATGCCGTGGCGGTTGAATAAACCAGTGGTTTGCGAGGGGACCAGTTTGCCGAAAAGTGGAAGTGGCTGGTGGTTTTCAGCACAAGCGCTGTAAAACGCAGCCTCGTCTCTGTGGGATGCTGCAAATGGCCGTAAACGCGTGGCCGTGCTGCTGGGTGCCCCAAGGGCGATTGTGCGTGTGTGACGGTTGAACTTTGAATCTGGGTCATAAGTCGTCCGGGGAGTCCTAGCGAACTTCAGGCGCTTGCTGAGTGACCGGCCATAAGTCGAAGAGTACCCGGAGGGCGAACAGTGATAAGAAGCCAGGCTTGACACTGGAGACAGTCGAAGCTGAGCCCTGGAAGCAGTTTCTCGAGGCACTTTCTCAGGCCTGGCGCCTTCTTGGTGGGGGGCTTCACATCCCAGGATCCCCCAGCCAGCCAGCCAGCGTGCGGAGGCAGAGGTCGCCGGGAGGGAGAGCGGGGCTCGAGGGTCGGCTGCTTCTCTCCTTCTCCGGAGCAGCGGAGCAGCGCCCGGGCCGGAGCCCAGCCGTGGATGGACCGAGGAGCAGCACCCCTCCCGCCTGGCAGTCGCCCCGGGCTTTCCGGGTCCGATGCTCAGGGAGGGGCCAGGGCTTGACCGATCCGCCCGTCCGCTCGCCGCTCAGTCAGCCTTTCTGGTCAGCACCCAGCAAAGCCACGTCTGCCGCTTCCCTGGGAACAGAAACGTGGGCCGGGTGAAAAAGGACCCCCCCGCGTCTGTGGTGTTACGCAGCAGGACGCAGGAGAAACCACCCGCTCCTTCGCAGCCCTTAAAAGTAGGCCAGCACAGCCTCCGATGAACAGCGACATGGGACATGTCACACCACGTCATCACTTCTTTGTAAATTTGGATGGTCACGAAGTGAATAGTTGCTAAGTCGAGGACTACCTGCATAGGGGCTGGAAAACCATGGCTCTCCCCCAGAACGCCTGGGAAGTTGTGCTGTGCAGAAAAGTCCTGCCCCGAGAGAGAGGAAGTGACGCCGAAGCTGCTGCGAGACCAGATCCGCTCTGTCCCCTGGACCTCCACTGCAGGGGCCCCTCACCCTTACCAACCCAGAGTGACTCCCAGGGCCCCCTCCGGATGGCACCACAAATTGCATGGAGCAGTGGGCTGGAGCTGAGGGAGGGTTTTTTGAGGGGTGGGGCAGAGCCCCTCCTTTCCCCCAGGAACCAGAGAGGCCTTTCCGCTGTGCTTCCCCGACGGATGGGCTGGGTCCCTTCAGGGATCAGAAGCGGGGGGAGAGTTTCTTCGGTGAGCTCAAGCGGGGTCCTGGCTGCAGCGTTTCTCCTTGCGACCTCTGACCCTCCTCTTCATCTTGGCACCCCGTCAAAATCCGCCAAGCCATCCAGTGTTCCCTTGCCCCCCCGCTTATCCCCCGGGCCGTGCGAAACAAAAGGGGCCAAGTGTGCCTTTTGGGGGCAGATCCCGGCCGAGGCTTCGCTGTGGCCGATCCCCTCCCGATCGCTTCCCGGATGAGCAACCCTGGACCTGGACCAGCGTGGTGAAGGTCGGCAGGCCTTTCCGCAGCGGGGGACCTGCCCCGCCCCGCCCCGCCTTGCTGGCACGCTGCTTGCAAGCCTCCGCTCTTGGCACACCGCCGAACAGGCCGTTTGCTCCCAGGAGCCGTCCAATGGTCGCTTGCGCGGGAGTTTGCGCCGCCCTGCGAAACGCTGCTCTTGGCCGCTCCAAGGGCGAGGCGTGTCGGACCCCAGGGCCGGGAGGGGCGAGCTCCCTTTCTTGCCGCTGCCGAGTTAAACCTGGTTTCCCGCAGCTGCCACGGCATTAGCGGGAGGGCCAAGAGTTGACAGGGCCACGCCAGCATCGTCACTTTGCTGGCCCCGCCTCGTGGCCCCTGGGGCTGCACTTTTATTCGCATTTTCACCTCTTTGCTGAGAGCTTTCCTGGTTCTGATTGCAGAAAAGCGGAGCATCTCGGAGACACCCTTGTTCCCGATAGAGGAAGTGCAGGTCCCTTTCACGCCCGGGCGCCCAATATTCTAAGTTTCGTGCCAGGGATGCACGTTGGGTGTGGCGGAAAGGTCACGACGGCTGCGGCGATGGTGCAGTCCGAGCTCTGCCTCTTCCTCAGGTGCATCTTGACCCTCTGACGCCCCTGGTTAGTGCCGCCTCCCAGCCTTCCATTATGACACTTACTCACCCTGAGTTGCTCTTCTGCAGAATAATACAGATAGTTGCGATGCCAGCAACCACCCACAGCCACAATGGATCTACTTCTGGGCTACTTATGGCCCGTATTTGAAGTTCTGGTGGTTGGGTGTCCTCCATGGTTGCATGCATTGAACTTCAGGTGTTCAACAGCGTGGCCGCATTGATGGTGGTTTCCACTTAACAACCGCCGCGAAACATGTCGCGAAGGGGCAGGCTCCATTTGGGTTGTGTGTCAAGGATTATCTGCAACTGCTTGATTTTCCACTCTTCCTCCCAGTTTTTGAAAAGGAAAGAATGGTGGGCAGCCACATAGAGGTGAGCGGTGAGGACGCTGGGCTGGCGGGCCGGAGGTGGGCAGCTTGCTCAGCAGTCCCAGACCAAAGCGCCACCAAGTGCCGGGTGAGCTCCCCAACCCGGCAGTTCAAAAGCATGCACAATGCAAGCACGTAAATGGGCACCGCCTAAACTGGCGGGGAGGTGACCGTGCTCCGTGCGTCATGCCGGCCACGTGGC
>JANHZU010039983.1:0-11693 GCA_032468055.1 Acrochordus granulatus | reverse complement strand
ACCCCAGAATTTCATTCCACAAAAACAACTTCACATCTACGTACAAAAAAACCTTCACTTTTGGGAGAGCACAGAATTGGTATGCAGTTGCCCACCATGGAGACCCTTTGCTTGAAGCAAAATGAATATTTGTAGCTCAGGGTCAAACTGCTTTGTGCTGGGTACTCTCTGAGCTTGGTTGTTTCCCTGCAGATCTTTCATGACCCAACTAGGTAGCATCATCAGGCTAGAAGGGAGCTGAACTGGTCAATTTCAGGTACTGGCTCTGCAGAATTGGTCAATCCTGGGCTGAACTGTAGTCCTTGGTGCTCTCTGAGCTTGATCGTTTCTTGCAGACGTTTCAATACCACACTAGGTAGCATCATCAGTGCTAGAAGGGAGTGGGGTTAATTCAGTCCACTGATGATGTTACTCAGGGCAGCCAATGATTGGCCAGAAGCAAATGAGCTTGGCTATTTGCTTCTGGTCCTTTTTCTGTTAGCAAGGGGAAAAAAAGCACCAATGTCTGCTGCCCACATGGTCGTAACTCAGGACAGTCATGAAATCAACTTTGCGACCTTTGTGGCAGTCATTAAGCAGTGACTCGTTATAGGTACAGTTTTGTAAAACATCAGAAGTAAATGCTGGGTTTTGGCAAAACTGTTGTAAAATGCAGGATGCTGCAAACATTTGTAAGTGTAGCCTGGTTGCCAAGTGATTGCAGAGAGAGGGCAACTTCAAACATGGCAGAAGTACCCCCAAGTAGGTCTCTTAGAACTTCAAATGGTCGCTAAGCGACCAGTCATAAGTCGAGGACTACCTATATCCATCTATCTATCCTCTGTTGGATTTTTTTTAATCTTCTGGGAGTCCAGCTATATCAGTCAGCTCCAGTGGCCACGGTGCAGCCAACAAGACAGCTCCATCCGTGGCTCTTTGAGAAAGAAGGATCTTCTCAGTCGTTCACACGTCGCATCTGCTGTCATCTAACACTGGAGCAGCCTTTGCCACCGGCTGGGTTCCTGCACCCCGAGCCTTCGCAAAGATGATTCTTTCCTTCGCGCCGCTCCTTGGTCTCTTTCTCCGACACCTGTTATGCATTAACCCATCACGGCGCCGCGCTTTCACCCAGCAAACGTGAGAACATGGGAAAGCTCAGCTCCGGATGAACTTTCCAGCTCGTTAACTTTTACGAGCAGCAGTGGGCACCCTTTGCATCTTTGGGGGCTGGAGGAGAAACAGCCTTAAAAAAACGGTATCTCCTGCCGGTGCACCCCTAAACAGGCCAAAGGAGGGCCAAAGGTCCTGTGCCCGGAGAGGTTTGCAGGAGAGAGTCAGAAGCCTCAAGAGGGTTTTGCACATAAAAAAACCGGTGGGGTTTTGATCACCTTGTCCTGTGTGCCATCTTGACTTTTTTGCCCACACCCTGGGGACATCCCTGCTTGCATCCACGGCTCTTGCTTCTAGGAATTGCATTTGACCCCCTCCCGAAAGCCAGGAGAGCAAAATTGTAGGTGGTCCAAAGAAACGTATGGCCTGGCAGCAGCCTTCCCTCACCTGAGATGGGGAAGGGAGGGAGGGAGGGAGGGAGGGATCCTTCCCACTTGGAAGTTGCACAGTTGTTGAAGCACCTCTTAGAAACAATCTCAATCAGTTCAGCTAGGTGGACCTTGACTCACAACTCCAACTGGGACCAAAATTTTAGTTGCTAAGATGAATCATGCCCAGTTTTGTGCCACGGTTGTGAAGCGAGCCACTGCAGCTGTTAAGTGAATCATGCAGGTTAAGTGAATCCATTAACTTTGCTTCTCGGAAATGGCAGTCAGATGACTGGGCAGCACAACCATTGTAAATACGTCCACGTTCCTGCATGCCCAAATTTTCCCACGTAACCCTGGGATGCTGCAATGGCTGTAAGCATGGGGACGGATCATAGGTCACTAAATAGCCACTAAATAAATGGTCATAAGTGGAGGACTACCTGTAATGACTCCAGTTCCTAACGGGTAACGCTCTTCTGCACATCAGCGCGCAATAAACCCTGATAACGCGTTTCCAGAATGTTATCTGCAGGGATGATAAACCATGCAGTCTTGGTTCGCTCACGATTACATTTACCTTGCTCAGGATGTGGCCGTTTTGTCGGCCTCCCCAGATAGCCTGAAACGAATCGCTACGGCCGTCCATGTTGCTGCAGGGTGTAGTAGGAGAATTTTAAAGCGAGCCTCTTCCACTTCCTTTCTCCTGTCTTGATCTCCTTGAAGAGTTCCTGCGTTGCTTTATCAAGTTCATGGCTGCGTCTCTCCACTCCCGGCTGCTGCCACAAGGCATGAGGCATGGGCATCCCCATTAAAATTATTTGCTCGCTGTATGCCCAGGGGTTCTTTTCGAAAAACCGATCTTCCGTTTTCCAAGCTTCCGAAGTTGGTGACCACCGAGACGTTCTGGGGTGGCTCAGTTCCACAGCTGGACTTCCCCCACGGCAAAGAAGACCCTTCTGCCCCCCGTTGCAGTCCGCTCCTCATCGTGTGTGGATCATCTTGCTCAATCGTTTCGTGAAAAGGAATCACAGTTCTACCTGGTCCTACGGCCTCCTTCTTAACTAGCTTTCATCGAAGCCAGTGTTTGCCATAGCTGGCTGGGGAATCCTGGGAGCTGAAGTCCACCCGTCTTAAAGCTGTCCAGGTTGAGAAGCGCACTGACCTAAGTCCAGACCCGAGCATTGTTTATTGTAACTTTTCCACTTCTCAAATGTTAATCTTATTTGGCTTTTGTGTAGAAGCCGTCACAGGCTGGGAATTCCATACCGGAGTCAAGCCCCCGGGTCATCTACGCGGGCCACACGGCAGCCGCAAGGGCAGGAGAAAAAGGAGAAGAAGAGCAACCAGAATCAGCCAAGCATATTTTAGATAAAAAATGACAGTTGTGGTCATAGCTGTAGAATAAGACTGGAACAGATTAGCTATTTTAGACCCTTCTCAATCCTTTCCCAGGCACTCTTCCTAGCAATTGTAACCCTGGTATGTCCAAAAACATCTCGTGGTTTTGAATCTGTCCAACCATTGCCCATCATAGGTGCTACCTTATGTACTTTATTATTGATTTTGACTTTCAGCTGCTTTGAGGACCCTTGTTGCAGCGTCCTCAAAGCTCCCACATGCCCAGTCTCTCACATGGGCAAGTTGACTGAGATCTACTTTCCTAATTAGGTGCTACCTTATGTACTTCATTATTGATTTTGTCTTTCAACTGCCAAGGTTGCTCAGATCCTTGTTGCAGCCTCCTCAAAGCTTCCAGCAGTCTTTCACAAGAGCAAGTTGTGAGATTGTGACTATGATTGACCTTGCTAATAAGCTAGATAATCAGGTAATCTGTCCAAATATTACCTATCATAGGTGCTACCTTATGTACTTTATTATTGATTTTGTGTTTTGGCTGCCAAGTTTGCTTGCTCAGACTCTTTTTGCAATGCCGTCAAAGTTCCCAGCAATCTATTGTGTGGGCCAATCAGCTGAGATCTGTCCCCACCTTGCTAATCAGGGATATCTCCAGCCAACCAGTATTTTATTGGCTGCATTCCCATGATCTTGCTGCGTCTCCAAAAGGCTATGATTGGGACAATTAAAAGGGGTCAAACTACGAGGGTCAATCTATACCAATATATATATGAATTCCATGCTGGATTTTTTCTCTGTTTTAGGTACAGATATCACTTCTGTTCCCAATCTCTCCTGCTCACTAAGAACATGGAGAAGATCCCACATTTGTCTTCCAGCTCAGAAGATAAAATGTAGGCCCTGACTTACAGCCATTCATTTAGTGACCGTTTGAAGTTACAACAGCACTGAAAAAAGTGACTTAACAACAGATCCACCTAACTGCAACTCTCCCAGCATTCCCATGGTCATGTGATCAAAATTCAGGTGCTTGGAAACTAGCTTGCATCTACAACGGTTTCAGCATCCCAGGGTCATGCGGAGTCTATTTGTGACCTTCCCAGCCGGCTTTGCTTAACGATTGCGTGATCCACTTAACAGCTGCAGGGATTTGCTTAACAACCCTGGCAGATAAGATCATGAAACTGGGCACGAATCGCTTAATAACCACTTTGCTTAACAATGGAAATTCTGGTCCCCATTGTGGTCATAAGTCGAGGACTGCCTATGTTACTAGGCGAAGCAACGTGTACAGCTTTTCTGGCCTAGGCAGAGGAAGAGTCTGCCTTAATGCGAAACAGTTTCTTACGTTCCTAGACCCTCACGCTGGCCCACAGTCCGCAGATTTCGTTCCCTAATGCGCTGCTTTGGCGCATCGGTGCCCGTTTCCCCACCAAGGCCTCTGTAATTAATCCCAAATACGCGTTCAGCTAAGCAGACGTCTACAGGGTGCAGCCTCGCAAGCTTAACCGCCTGCAAAGGCTTGCAGAGCCGCCCTCCTGCATTCGATTTCTGGCTCGGCTGACCCCAGCCGCCGGCCCCGAGGTTTCCGCTGACTTTCCGCTGCCTCGAAATCTCTCCCCTCCTCGTTTCGTTTTACTTAGAAACTCGAACAGCAAAGAACGTGACTCTTTAACGCGACCCTGTTCTATTTTTAAGATGTTTATGTCCTAGGGAATAGGGAGGAATGTGCCTTGTTTCAAACTTTCTGGCATGGGGCACCGAACGGGGCACGGTATTGGAATTGCTCTGGGGGCGATCTTCTTGTCCAAGCACTGAATGATTGGTGGATGGATGGATTGATTGATTGATTATGGGCGGTCAGTCGTTTTTGACTCCTAGTAACCATCTAGACACATTTCTCCATGTCAGTCGGTTTCCAACAGGTCCCTCAGGCCTTCCAATCCCTATGATAACGACGATTTATAGGTAGTCCTCGACATATGACCACAATTGGGACCTTCTGTTGTTAAGCAAGGTGCTTGTTCAGTGTTAATCAACTGCTGATTCCCAAATTTACAGCCTTGCTTGCCAGGGCTGCTGAGCAAATCCCTGCAGGCGTTAAGCGAATCACACAGAACTTAAGCAAAGGCGGCTTCCCCCGTTAACTTTGCTCGTCAGAAGCCTGCTAGGAAGACTGCAGATGGGATGCTGCAGCCAATGTAAATAGATGCCGGATGCCAAACACCCAGAATTTCTATCACATGACCGTGAGGATGCTGCAATGGTCATAAGTGCGAGGACTGTTTGGAAGTCACTTTTTTCCAGCACCAAGCATAACTCCAATCAGTCACTAAATGAATGGCTGTAAATCAAGGACTACCTGTAGATCGTTCTGATAGCATCTATATTTGAAGTATCCAGGAATCATAGCAATTCCAGTGGTCCTCAGTTGGGGGGCGTGTGTGTGTGAAAGTGAATGCTGGTTGCCAAGCACCCCAATTTTGTTCACTTGACTATGGGGATGCTGCTGTGGTCATAAATGTGAGGACTGGTTGTAAGTCACTTTTTTCAGTGCCATTGTAACTTCAAACAGTTGCTAAAATCGAGGACTCCTTGTAATGACATGGAATGAAACATCTTTGATTCACCCCTCCCTCCCTCAGGGTAGAGATGTTCAGCACATGTTCTAACCATGTGATGTGTCACCACCCCATTTGCCCAGGCCAGCACCAGCCTTCCCTCCCCCCACCCCCCAACTCTTGCTGGGAACACTAGGATTTGTAGTCCCAGCCCATCCAGACCCCGCAAGCTTGGGGAAGATGAGTGAAGGTGAAGCAGAACCGTTTGCAGAGGTTTGCTCTCTGGCATCCCAACGTTCACGTTTGACTGCTTCTGGGGGTGTCCTTTGCAGTGACGGACGATGCTAAAGCCATCTTTCAGCTCATAAACTGGCGGAGGAACATGACAAAGCTCCGAGCCGCCTCGTTTCCCCTCGTGCATCCCGCGGCGGAAGGATCTGGCTGCCACGGCCACGTAAGCAATAGCCACCGAGAGCAAAGCTCATCGGAAATCCAGTTCAGCGAGCCAAGTTGCAGCCCGGGTCAGCTTGCAAGGCTGGCGAGCTCTGAAGATGGCATGGACGCTAAGCGAAGGAGAGACGGCATCGAGCCCCCTGGGGGGCGGCGACACACCCTCCTGCAACCGAGCCCAAAAATGCGCTCGCTCCTTCCTGGTCCTTGGAAGCGAGGGAAATCCGGCGAGAAGCGTTTCCCTGCGGAAGGGGCGTCTCAAAACTTTGCCGGGCATTTGGAGATCTGTGGCTGCCCCGGCGGCGAGTCGCTGTCCCGGCTGAAGTTCATTCGCATCTTAATGGAGAAAAATCTATACACGTGGGCTCTAAGACTGGGCACTGGGGTCCTTGGCGGTCTCTGAGCTCGGTTGCTTCCCTGCAGATGTTGTATTACGCAACAAGGCAACATCGTCAGTGCTAGAAGGGAGCAGGGTCCATCCCACTCCCTTCTAGCACTGACAATGTTACCTAGCTGGGTGATGAAACATCTGCAAGAAAACAACCAAGCCCAAAGGGCACCAAGAGCTCCGTAAACCCTGTACTCCCTCGCACCGATGATGTTCCCGAGTTGGGTCATGAAACAACTGCAAGAAAACAACCAAGTGCAGAGACCACCGAGGACACCCACGTTCAACCCTGAGCTACAAATATTCTTTTCTATCACTTGACGTGGACTCGATGGTGCATAATCGATTTTTTCAGGCTCTGGGGCGGTGGTCGTATCTTCGTGGTTAGCCTATAGGTCTCTGACATGCATTGTGACACACATAAAAAAAAGGGGAGCTTTGATCAGGCTGTTGTAGCCACCATCTTGACCTTTTTGACCAAACCCTGTGGACACCCACGCTGGGTGATGAAACGTTTACCCTCAGCATGCTCGGGATTATTTTCTCTTTCCAATGAGGGTCCAGCTGAGTTTTAGCGAAGCTTGTTTTGGCCCTTCTGGAGAAATAGGGTTGTCCTCCAACTCAACCAACCCTTCTGGGGGGGAAATTGACCTCCCGGACGGAATTCCGGTTCTCCTGCTGGCATCCATGTTCCCACCGGGGATCAATATCTCTGCACGTGCCACGGATATTTCTTATGAGATGTCCACTTCGGAAGACAAGGCTCTCCAGAAGTACGGCCAGATGTGGTGACTCAAACGGCAAGAGCCACAAGGGTTGCGCTTGTGTCTGTTACCCTCACCAATGACATCAGGAACGTTACAGCTCCGAATGGCCAATGAAGCAGTCATAAGTTGAGGACTACTTGTAATAGCAGGCGTTCATGTCTCAGCCAACGATCTATATGATTTGCCTAAGACATGATGGTTACCTGAACACCCGCTATTACAGGCAGGCCAAACGGGGACGAGAATTTCCATTGTTAAGCAGTTTTTAAGTCCATCACGCCCGATTTTACCATCTTTTTTGCTACAGTTGTTAAGCGAATAACTGCAGTTGTTAAGAGAATCACACAGTTGTTAAGCAAATCTGGCTTCCCCCATTGATTTTGCTTGTCGGAAGCTATTTGGAAGGTCACAAATAGCGATCGCGTGACCCTGTCACTGTCGTAAATATATGCCGGTTCCCAAGCGCCCACATTTTGATCGTAAGCCTGTCAGGATGCTGCAACGGTCGTAAGTGCGAGGACCACGCGTAAGTCACTTTTTTCAATGCCATTGAACCGTCGCTAAACGAACAGTTGTAAGTCGGGGACTATCTGCATGTCTGCGCTTCAAGAAGGAGACCTGTGTCTTGGGAATCCAAACATGTCTTACGAAGAATTGTCGATCAGCCAAGTCCTAAATCCTAGAAAGGAAGGCAGGTTTTGGTGGAGAAGGAAAGAAAATGTGCAAAAGGGAAAAAACGAGTTAGCTCTCTTCCTGGCTGCAAACAACCCCCAGAAATCTCTTTGAAAGTGGGAGGCGTGACAAGATCCACGTGGCTCTTTAGAAAGCCCGCATGGATGCGGGACGTGGCGAGGGAGGGGTCGTGAGCTGCCCTCTTTAACGGGAACGGGAACCTGCACTGATTTCCTCGTCACTCTCTGAAACGGTCTGATGAACACCTAGGAACTGGCGCAGTCCTAAGTGGAGGAATTCAGCACGTGGCAGGAATGCTCACGAAGCACACCGAAGGCAGGAACAATCGGGAAAAGGCAGTCCCACCGCTGGCTAAAAGAGAGAGGCCACGGGTGGGACCCGGGCTGTGTTCAGACAACGCGCTGGGTGAAACTCGGAAGATCTGGCTCGCCTGAACCTTGGCTGGCTCTCGGTTTGCAGCTCAGCCTGATGGTCATCACTGTCCTTCTGGTGAGTGAGCAACAGGGAGAGTCGTCTGAACCCCAGCGTGGAGCAACTCAACAGCCAAGGGTGCCGCATGCACACAACCATTGCACGCTTTGGGGATGTGGGTTGGAGTCTCCCAGTTTGGAGGAGAAGAGAAGAAGAATTGATGTTAAAGAACGGAAGGCGCGCGACCCCCCGAAATTACTAATACTCAGACTTAAAGCAGTGAGAAAAAAACTGGTGCTGGAGGGGCCGCACCTTTTGCCTGAATGTTGGGCCCCTTGGCGAAAAATATGTGCCGCTTTGTGAGATCCTGGAGAATTTTGAAAACTAGCGGCATGTGGCACGCCCTTTCTGAGCAATGTGGGTATTCAGGGAGTCCTCAACTTACAACCCTTCATTTAACGACCATTTAGAGTTACCACGGCACTTAGAAAAGTTACATACAACCACTCCTTGCATTTATGACCATTGCAGCGTCCACACGGTCACGTGATCATAATTTAGGCACTCGGCGAGCAGCACGTATTTGTGATAGTCACCGCATCCCGGAGTAAAGTCAATGGAAGAAGCTGGATTTGCTTCATGACAACGTGACTCATTTAGTAGCTGCAGTGATTTGCTTAACAGTCATGGCAAAAAAAGTTGTAAAATTGGGCACGGCTCACTTAGCAACCACCTTGCTTAAGAAGGGAAATTTGGATCCCAGTTGTGGTTGTGAGTTGAGGACTACCTGTATTACTACACAAAGCAAGATGCTGAATACTAATGTATTAATTTCCCAATTTCCCAATGAGTTCTTCCCCAGTCCGGTGTCTTTCAGGTATGAATGGGCTACATATCCCAGAATCCTTGTCAAGGCAACTTTTGGGAATTCTGGGAACAGTAGCACAATATACAATAGAATAATTTTCTTTAAGCCAGTTGCAACCCGATCTGGAGTGATTCCGGCTGAGATAGATCTCTGGCGTTGTAAGAAAATGCTCATCTTGCCTTAAAAAGAACCCCAATGTCGCGCATTTTGCACAGAGAATGGCAATCGTTGCAAAAGGCTGCGGGGTTTGTGGAAGCGCACGACGGCTGCGGTTGGCTCCGAATGCAGGTTAGCAAGTTCAGGCAAGCAGGACCCACGAAGGCTGGTGCTTGGGGATGTCACCTGCATCCGCATTTTCGTTTTTCCTCCGTCACAATAATTGTACGTTAGGTGACAAATGCAAAGATTAAAAGACCCGTGTTAACTTACGAAAATGGTGTCAACCATGCCCCAAAAATGGTGAAAAAGAGAAGTCTTCGTAGTTTCTTTGGCCTCGTCCTTTGGATAGGGGAAAGAAATGCTGACCAAACCGACGGGACAATGCCAAGACGTTGATTTGTTGATCGTCGCGCACATTTTTCCAAGGCTATTTTGGTAACCTTGAAGGCCACCCCTCGTCTCCACCTTCCGTTCCAGAAATCTCCCGCTGGGCGGCGAGGGGCCCTCGCCAGACCACAGGCTTCTCAGGCGAAACCCTCCCACCAGAGAGGTCGACCTGCCCCCCTCCGCTCACTCCCCAAAGATTTCTGCCACCCTCAGGCGTCTGCTTCCTGCCGCCTCACCCGAGGGTCGGCCATCGCTCTTCCTGCCCGCAGCCGGGCTCCTCCTGACAACCACCAAAACAGAGAAGGGTTTCTTTCTTCTTCCCAAAGCCAGTTGGCCCTCTACGAACGAACACCCGGGGTCTGCAAGGAGCATAATCGCACAAGTGGTGCCTTACTGGACTGGACTCCTGGCACGTCCAGTCCAGTAGTCTGTCCTCCTAATGGCCTGCCAAGTGCCCAAGGAAGTCCGTGCGTCTCCCAGCCGATAACCTTCAGAGGAGGAGGAGGAAGAGGAAGGGGTAGAAGGAGAAAGAAGGAAAAAGGAGGAAGAGGGGGAGGCATAAGCACTGCTGTGCTGGATTGGACCCCTGGCCCGTGAGTCCAGCAGCCCCTTCCTGCTGGTGGTCCACAGCTGCGCAAGGAAGCCCATGAGTGCTCAGCAGATGCCCTTCAAAGGTTGTCCCGCCACCCCCAGGCTGGGAGCTGCTGCCCTCCAGGGCTTCCACGCGCCTGCCCAGCCCTTTCGGAGCCGGGCAAGCGCCTGCCCGTGCGGCACACCGCGTCTCGCGGCTTGAGTTCCCTCCTACGTTGGATGAGGGGCCTTTCTTCCTCCCCTCAGCGGGGTCCGGCTCTCCGTGACTGCTGGACAAGTACCGATTTCGTATGACATACTGTAAAACTCCTTCGGTCCCCCCGATTCTTGTAGATTTCGATCTCATTGGGTGATCTCCGGTTCTGGCACTGGAGGGCAGGGAAGCCCGCTCCCCCTTTTCTGCTGCATTCGCACCCTGCGTAGTTCGGGGCATCCGCATCATATCCCCTCTTCTTTGCCTCCTTTCTGGACCAAAGACATGCCAAGCATTCCCGCCTTTCCTCCCAAGGAAGCTTCTCCAGCCCTCTTAGTTGCCGCTCCTGAACCTCTTCCGGCTCCACTACAGGCAGTCCTCAACTTATGACCATAATGGAGCCTGCCCATTGCCATCATAAGTCATGATGCAGATAAAGCCTATCACCACATGACAAACATGATTTTATGTCCTATTTTGTGGCATTTGCTAAGTGAATCCCCATCGTTGGAATAAAAGCTCAAACACACCCCATGTACAATCCTCCACGGTCCTTGGCCTTCGACAAAATGCTTAGTGTGTGACCGAAAACCCAGGAATGTGGGGCAGGCAGGTCGTGGGGACACGGATTCACACCACGCTGACCATCGCCCCACCTACTTCTCCCAGGAGCCAGACCTCAGGTGCCTCCAGATATGGGCAGGTTCACGTCAACGCCAACCTTTCCTCCTATTTTTAGCTCCTTCCGAGAACAACTGTGCCTCGGCCCCGATTCTGTTTCGGAGAACCCGGAGGGCGGTGCACAATGCGCACGAACTTCGTGACCGGGGCGTGCTGCCTGCTGCACCCATCGCTCGCAGCTGTGCACATCAGCCTGATTTGGCCATGTGGGGACAAAGTGGATTTGTTCCCATCAGGGACATGGGTGCTGCTCCCTTTTTCCTGGTGGACAGCGCAGGAGGTGGCACAATGTCCAGCACCCTCAAAGATGGGCAGATGCCCCATTTTGGAAGGAGGGTCTTAGGCCAGCTGCCCTCAGCCCCCGAACAAGGTGGTCAGGTGGGGAACCTGACCAGGCCAGCTATGTTTGCACGGTGACCCCAGGTTATAGGTCAGGACTGTCTGGAGGACACAGAAGACAGAACAACTCAGAGGAGCTGCCACGAACATGGGACCAGGTGGGAAGGAGGAATCTCCGGGGTCCCTCTTTCCTTCCTTCCTCTCTGACTTTTCTTCCTTCTGTCTTTCTTCCTCTTCTGTCCTCTCTCCCTCCCTTATTTCCCTTTTTATTTCTCTTCCTTCCTTTTTTCCTTTCTTCCCTCTCTTCTCTCCCCTCCTTTCCCGTCTCT
>JANHZU010039665.1:0-11708 GCA_032468055.1 Acrochordus granulatus | reverse complement strand
ACAGGTAAGATGGTCTGGTACTCCCATCTCTTTTAGAATTTGCCACATTTGGTTGTGATCCACACAATCAAAGGCTTAAGCAGATATTTTTCTGGAATTCCCTCACTTTTTCCATGATCCAGCGAATGTTGGCCATTTGATCTCTGCCTCTTCAAAACCCAGCTTGTACATCTGGTAGTTCTTAGTTCATATACTGCTGAAGCCTAGCTTGTCGTATTTTGAGTATAATCTTGCTAGCATGGGAAATGATCTTAGGGATGAGCTGAAACTTTCTTCCAAAAGTGTGTATTGACTTCTGCACTGGAGATGTGAAATCAGCCACTCCAGGACAACTAAGCCATTTCTACATCCAATTTTTCAAATGCTGCCAAATGAGTTCTTGGCCAAATTTTCCAAAGCCTAGGGGTGAGGATTGCAAACATGGAGAAGTAAGGTTGCAAAGTTCTGATGCCTGCAGCTAGAATATCTTTTTGCAGAAAACGCTAATATAGATTGTTTCAGACATGTTTTCTCCTGCTTGGCTTTTCTAGGCCTGAGTCCCTTCAGAAAAGTGGGCTTGCTCTGGAATATGTATTTTTGCATCTTAGAAAGGTCCTCTGTGGGTAGTAGTCCCACAGCTTTAAAAACATCTGTAATTTCTATAGATGGAAATTGGGAGGGACACAAAACTAAACAGATTTTTGAAATGTTGCAAAGAAGTTCCAGGATTGGGTAGTGTTCTCATCCCAATTTAATTATTGGTGTGTTTAATTTCTTGTTTCACACATCCCTCATATTTTCTTCTTAAGTAGTCTGGCTCTGTAAAATCCATTGGGCAATGCTGTTTTTCTAGTTTATATTTTCATCCATTCTCCATCTGGGGAAATCGTGTTTGTTTCAAAGGGCAATATAGAATATCTTTAGATAAATATCTGGATTGCATCTTAAGGCTAAATCTTTCCTAATCTGGAGGGGAGGGGATTGCATTTTTTTCCTGTCCTATCTTGGGCAGGAGGGTGGGACTCTCTGAGCAAAGTCAGCAGATTTGGTGGGTCTTGTAATGTGGGGGGTCTTAGTGCCCAATGTAAATAGCAATGATCACGTCTGCATCTAGAAAGGTCAGATTCATGATATTCCTGTGGTCTTCTATGGAAGTGAAAGTTGGATTTTGAAGGAGAAGGATAAGATTATTGACACTTCGGAAATTTGGTGATGGAGAAGACTCTTGAGAAGACCATGGACAGCTAAGAAAACAAACTAATGGCTCGTCAAACCAATCAACCCAGAGTCTGCACTTAAGGCATCAATGACCAGGCTCAAATTATCCTACTGTAGATACATGATGTGATGATCCAGCATTCTGCAGAAGGCTCTAAAACTGGGAAGGTGTAAGGAAAAGAAGAAGAGGATCGCCAACAGCTAGGTGGTTGGACTCAGTTACAATGGTGATGGATGCATTGTTGGGAGACCTGAAAGACCAAGTTGGGACAGGTACCCTGGAGAAGGTCTATCTGTCTGATTTCTGAGAGTTGACACACATTTGATGGCACACAATTAACAGGAAGAAAGAATAGAAGACAACCATCAGCAGGGTGGAGACTCAGTTACATTTCCAATGGGGGCACTGCTGGAAGACCTGAAGAGCCAGATTGAGGATAGATCATCATGGAGAAAACATATCCAAGAGGTGGCACCAACTTGAGGGTCTACAGTCAGGATCAAAGTGTCAAGCTCCCTCAATCCATCACTCAGCGTTTGCACTATAAGAAGCATGTGAATCTGCTCCTCTCCCAGGGCCAAATCTGTATAGCCAAAGGACAATAAGAGTACAGCTGGTTTTCCTTCATGTGGGCTTGGCACATCTGCCTGAATTTAGATATGAGAACGGGGATTGGTACATTTCTCCATGCACATCTGTCCTCCTGAACTATAAATTTGTTCACATGATGTTGAGTCTAATCAGGTGAGTCTTGCCTGCTCTATGAACAGATGGTTGCATCAGCATGGAGATGTGTTTTTGTTGGTACGGACAGCACAGACCTGATAACTTTGGCCTCCTTAGTTAAGAGTTCCTTCAACTTTCTCCTGAAAAGGAAGTTGTTATAATTCAACTTAATTTTATTTAGGGCCAAAAGTCCAGTTACAGCCACAATCTAAACTTGGCTTTTTATCTAAGGCCATGTTTAGACTGTGGTTATAACTGGACTTTTGGCCCTAAATAACAGTTGAACAAGTGAAATATTTCAATCAATATTGCATAATAGACCAAACTATCATTGAAAAAAGAAAAACAAAGAAAGATATCTGATTCTGTACAGTATTTCCTGAAGCAGGACAGACCGTACTTTGGATGGCAGGAGAATCTTGGTTTGTTTTAGACCAATAAAATGAATACTCCTTGCATACTTAGGTTGATGAGCAACTTCTGATGAAATCTCAGAACCAACTCATGAGATGCCCTGGTCAGCAGATAGCATTTTGCGAATCTTCCCCTAAACCATGAATAATGGCTTGCATAGCTTTGACTGACTGAATAAGCCACCCTTGCCTGTATTCATCGGATACACTCAACCACACAGGAGACAATGAAGATTTAAAAATTTTTGCAACTATCTCCAGTATATCTTTTCAGAAAGGCTTAGTTGCTGCCAAGGTAGACTTAAAGCTCGCTCATCTTGCCTAGAGCTAATTCCTGCCCTAGCAGAATTTGGGTGTTTCTTTATGGGACTTGTTTTGTTTTTGGCATTACTAAAGGACAAGAAATCAGCAATGAAAACTTGGAATTAAAAAATGAAAACTTACATTGGGTAAGTCATGCCTTTAAAAGTTACTTGCTTCACATCTCTCAATTAACACAATCCATACATATCTGGAACAGGATTTAGTCACAAGGTTTAACTGATTTTCTTCGGTCCTGGATTTTTTTGTTTTTGGTTTTCTTTCCAGGGTGAGATCCACAGATGGATTTTGCAGGGGAAACTAATAACAAGACACAGTAAATGACTATTTCCCGACTTGCAAAGTCGTAAGTCCTGTTTGGGAAAATTAGATATACTAAAGCGCCTTCATCACACCTTATCAATATTGTTCAAATGCTCTCTTCAAGGAAAACCAGTGTACAACTGTAAGGCTTGCCTCAACATACCACATGCCAAGAGTTGCACATGCAAAGTATCTCCCTGCCAACTGCCCAAGAGGACATTTCAGCGATTCAGTGCCAATGGGTGAGATATAACCCAATTGTATCACTCTATACCACATGGGTGAGGCCACAGTTCTGGCCACCACAATCCAAAAAAGATGCTGAGGCCTTAGAAAGAGTGTAAAGAAGAGCAACGAAGATGATCAGGGGTCTGGACGCTAAAATTGTATGATGAACAGCTTTGTTAGCCTAATGAAGAGGCTTAAGGGAGACATGATAGCATCTTCCAGTACTTGAAGAGCTGTCATAAAAAAGAAGGCCTCGATTTATTCTCCTTGAGGGCAGGAAAAGAGAGATCTGACCTGGAAACAAGGGGGAATTTCTTGACCGTGAGAACAATTCATCAACGCCTCCTGGAGTTGTGGGTGTTCCATCACTGGAAGTTTTCAAGCAAAGATTGAACAATCATTTATCCCAGATGCTATGAGGACTCCTGCCTCGGGCAGGGGGTTGGAGTAGAAGATCTCCAAGGTCCCTTCCAGCCCTATGACTCAATAATTTTAAGATTCCTTGTTTTTATGATTCTATGACGTGTGCTCACTGTGGAAATGGGGCTCCACTCTTTTCATCGGAGCCCATCTCAGCTGCTTTGGCCATTTTTGCAGCACCAAACATGGAAAGAATTTGGAGAAACTGGTGCAGTGAGAAGAGCAGGGGATGGAAACAAAGCTCTGTGAAAAGGGATGGAAAGAGATGAAGCCCTGCTGGTGCTCAGTACAGAACACGGAGTAATTTTTTTTAATTGCCAACTGCCCAGAGTCATTTGCCCAGTGAGATGGCGGCATATACATTTGATTTATAAACAAAATAACAGATTTGCAAGTTCAACATTGGTAAAAAAAAATTATTCTGGGCCAGAACTGATCGGCAGGGGAATTAGGACCAAGAGAATAGATGCACTGAGTTGGGGAAGGCCACCACTGGTCAGAGTGGCTGGCTTCTATAATTTGGATCCTAGTACCGAGAAGAGGGCTGGCATTAAAGTCCCCTTCTGTTTTTGGGACCTAGAAGTGAGAAAAAAGAGAGGATCTGTCCTAGCGTTTCTCCATTGTTTTCTCTCCCAATAAAATACATTATCTTTTTTTCTTGTTTGCAGCAGACTGAACTTACTTTCATGTGTTTCTTGAGGATCTTTCTTGGTTCACTTGATTCCTGGTAGGGTGGTGTTTTTCAGCCTTGGCAGCTGTAAGAGGTGTGAACTTCATCTCCCAGAATTCCCCAGCCAGCTGTGCCTTTTTTTTTTACCTCCCACCCCCTTTTGCAGAGAAATTGGAAAGGAAGGGATTGCAAGAGAGCAAGCTGGGGAATTCTGGGAGTTGACGTCCACATCTCTTAAAGTTGAGAAAGACTGCTGAATTTGCTGGGCCAGCCAGTTTGAAAGTAAGCAAAAAAAGAGCATCACAATACAGGAGCATTAAACCCAAATTCTCTTCTTCTTCAAAAGGAATTTCAGAAGCAACAGCCAAGGGGATTCCTTGCACAATCCATTTTCCTGTACAGCTTAATTTCCCTCTCTCAAGAGATGACAGTCTTTGCATGTCAAAAATATCTACTTCCCTAAAAGGAAATTCTTTTCTTTAATCTCCTTAAAATCCCCATCAGATCCATCTTTTTCCAGGCATGTGGTGTTCACACCCCTCAGACTTGCTAGTGCTGAATCATGCAAGGTGACACATGCATCTTTTTGCTTTTCCACTGAATTTTTCCTCAAAGGTGCTGACACAGAAGCCTCCTGACTAAGATACTTGTTGGATTTTGATTTTTTTTTCAACATTCCTCAGATTTTGTTTTACTTCAGCAAGGAGAGGAAAAAAAAAAACACACACTACCTTTTCTATGATGTTTTTGGTCTAAACCCATATTATTAAAAGGTTACATTAAAAAAGGTTAATTTAAAAATAGAATTTTAATAGTCATCATAGAATATTAATCAGTGATGTGAGATCCCTTTCCCTGAAATGAAAAAATGCTTTTTAGCAACATCCCATCCAACAATAAAAGGCTGCATTAATACATTATTGGAATAGAGATTGATCCAATAAAATGGCTTTGTGATGCGTGTTCTAGGACTGGGCTGGACAAGACTGAATCTTCAATCAGTCCTGAAGGTCATTCCAGGATTGATTATTAAATATAATTTTGAATATTTTACAGAAAGGTCAGTGGTCCTAATTCAGCAGTTTGATACCTGGGCTAATTCAGGTCCTGCAAGGACAGGTTAAAGACTTAGGTACATTTAGCTTGCAAAAGAGAGAGTTGAGAGGAGATGTTATAAGTAGTCCTCAATTTACGACCATTTGTTTAGTGACTGTTGAAATTACGAAAAACTGACTTATGACTGGTGCTTACACTGATGACTGTTGCAGCATCCTCACAGTCGCATAATCACAATTTGGATTCTTGGTAACTGGAGTGTATTTACAATGGTTGCTGCATCCCAGGGTCATCTGATCAGCATTTGTGATCTTCCCAGCCAGCTTTCAACAAGCAAAGTCAGTAAGGAAATCCAGATGCATTTAATGGGCATATGATTCATTTCACAATTGCAGCAATTTGCTCAGCAACCAGGACAACAAATTTTATAAAATTGGGGGTGACTCATTTAATGACTGCCTAACTTAGCAATGGAAGTTCCAAACCCAATTGTGGTTGTAAGTTGAGGACTGTCTGGAGCAGGTTTGGATTTGTTTTCTTTTGTTCCAGAGGGAAGAACAGAATTTACAAGGATGTAAATACAGAAATTATTTTAAGAAGAATTTTTGGGCAGGAGAGCTCTCAATTAGGGGAACAGGTTACCCACTGATGGGGCTTCTTCCCCATCTTCACAGAAGACTTTCAAACAGAACATGGGTAGCTGTCTGCCAGAGATGGTCTCGTGAATCCTGCAGTGTGCTGGGGTTGGAATTAATGACCTTTAAGTTCCCTTTCACCTCTATGAACCTCTCTGGGTTACTCCACATCTTGCCAACCTGGCTTCTTGTGCCCAAAACACAGTTGTGTCCCAGGTTCGGTTCAAGAGTTCCCATCAGCATAGTTAAAAGACAGACCCCAAAAGTTCCTTTCACTGAAATATCTTAACCTATGAGACCCAAATGCCATATTCTGCATTTCCTTTCCCCGCACATGAGCATTAACATTTAATTACACTGAGATTTTATTCCTTCCCTCCTTGAGGCCATTTCTTGAAACTTTGCAAAATTCTAGTTCTGTACAGTCGCCCTGGCCCATCTGCCATCAGCTGGTTTAGCCTCCTACTGCAGGGAATTAAATTTGAATTTTGGTTTATGGCACGCAAAAGGCAATGCTAAATCCTCCCTGGCCCTCCACCACCATGGTTGGTCACAGGACTGTAACCAAGCCTAATTCCTTCCTTACAGGACTTTGGCTCAGCCTTTTCTAAGATTTGGAGTAGAATATAAAAATGGGGTCCCTGTCTCTCCACCTAGGTGTGAAGTACCCTTACAGAGGTCACCTGTTGTAAAAAAGCACAGTTGTAATTGTAGAAAAAAGTCTGAAACAATTACAGTAGGGAATACAGGGAGTCCTCGACTTATGACCACAATTGGGATCAGAATTTCCACTGCAAAGCAAGGAAGTTGTTAAATGACTTGTGCCTGATTTTACATTTCTTGCCATGGTGATTAAGCAGTTGTTAAATGAATCATTAAGTGAATCCAGTCATTAAGTGAATCCAGCTTCCCCCATTGATCTTGTTTGTCAGAAACTGGCTGGGAAAGTTGCAAATGGCAATCAGGATGCTGCAACCATTGTAAATACATGCTGGTTGCTAAGTGCCCAAATTTTGATCACTTGACCCTGGGGATGCTGCAATGGTTGTAAGTGCAAGAACAGGTTATAAATCACTTTTTTTCAGCGCTATTATAATTTTGAATGGTCACTAAACGAACAATTGTAAATTGAGGACTATCTGTAAAGTGGAGCAGATCAGTTGTGGCCTTGTCCAAGACCCTCTCTCTGCCTGATTTTCCAATTCTTTCCCTCTCCTCCAAAGAAAAGCGTTCATCTGTCAATTGAGAGGCTTTTTGGCCTTTGGCGCAGCTTGGCTCTGGTTCAAACCCAACCCTACCTGCAGGTGTGACTTAGATCACAATCACAAGATTGGTGATTCACTTCCCCCAGATGAACTTAAAAAATATGTCTTGCCGCAGGGGCTGACCATCCCTTCCTCTCTGATTTGACCTTTGATTCCAGGGAAACCCACAAGTAAGACAGGGAGGGTGGAAGGAGGATGATCCCACAACTAAAAAGGAGGACCTCTTCTCCTGAGCCTTCTAAAAAACCTAGGTAATTCCTCCCTTGCTGGATGATTCAGGATGACAGTGGGCTTATGTCATGCTGGTAAAAGAAAAAATAATATTTTTTTTTATTATTGCTAGAAGGATCTACATGGGGTCTTCTACTTACAACCACAATTGGGATGCTAAGCAATGTGGTTGTTAAGGGAATTGTGCCTGATTTTATGACCTTTTGCCGTGGTGATTTAGTGAATCACCATAGTTTTAAGCAAATCATATAACTGTTAAGTGAATCCAGCTTTCCCCATTGATTTGCTTGTCAGAGGTCCCATGGGAAGGTCACAAATGGTGATCATGTAACCTTGGGATTCTGTAACCATTGGAAATACATGCCAGTCAGCAAGCACTGTGGTGATGCTGTGACGGTCATAAATGCAAGGTCCAGTTGTAAGTCACATTTTTCAGCACTGTTGCAACTTCAAACAGTCGTTACATAAATGGTCAAAAGTCGAGGACCACCTGCATTTAGCCATGGCTTAATTTTAAAGAATAAAACTACTGTCCCCCCATTGCATTAAACTATATAATACGATGGATTTATTCACACGTTGCAACAAGCCTATTTCTACCATTTTGGGTCTCTTTTCCAACCAAAAGAGAGAGAGTCCCTTTGGAAAATTAGATCTTATTTTCAGAAACAAGATATAAAAATGAAACTTAGCTATGGTTTACTGACAAAGTTTAATCTCCACCGTCTGTTTGCAATATTAATAGAAATTCATCTTTTACTCTGCAAAATTTTCCCCTCAGCCAGGAAGATGCAGCAGCCTAGTCATAGAATGACAACTGAGGGGGAAAAACGATTAAAAACTAGACTGAAAGGACATAAAATTGGTTAAAGTAGATAGTAGTTATCATCCTGATACTTCTTTTCTCTATTATATTTCTTTTTGTACCCTCCCCACTGTGTTTCTTTTGAGAATTTCCCCACTTGATTTTGGGATTTTGCCATAAATATGGGCTTTGGTTGGGGAAGGAGGCAAAGATGTCTTTCTTTGCCATCACCACTGCTAAAGTGAGGGAGGCAGGCAAGGAAGGAAGGAAGGAAGGAAGGAATTACAAAGAGAAAGAACTGGAGGAAATAATAAAATACAAAGACCTGCAAATAGAAATAGAACGACTACGGCAAAAGAAAACAAAGATGGTACCAATAGTAATAGGGGCCTTGGGTGCAATCCCAAAACAGCTGGAGCTTTTGAACACCATTAGCATTGACAAAGTCACCATCCATCAATTGCAAAGGGCAGCATTAGTTGGAACAGCTTACATCCTGACGATACATTTAACACCATCAAAGAATAGCATCTGCCTATCTCAGGTCCTTGGGAAGGATTCAATAGGTGGACAAAAATGTCAAATCCAGTCTACAAATCTGGCTGACTGAGCAACAAACTAAAAATAAAGACGATAATCAAGGCTGCCCGTGCAGACACTTTTAAGGGGGAATCATGGCAAACAGGCTTGTTTTTCTGCGTAAATGGAGGATAATTGCTAAGCAGCCCCAAACTCGGTTGAACAGGAAACCTCAGAGTGATAGATTGGAAAGTAAAATTTAAAAAGGAAAAAAACAGAACCAGGAAGACAACCAAGCTGCAAAAAAAGCCGGTGTGAACCTCCAAGGAGAAGGAAATGGCCCCTGGGGGGAGGTAATTTTAGTGGGACTCTCCCTCATCCCCTGCCAAGATTTCGGTATTCTGATTATTCATCAGGGCAATTTACATTTCTGGGTATTATTGGTCACCAAAAATCAGGCTGGCTGATGAGAAATGACAAAAGCAATGTGCACCTGCTTTGCAAATGCCAACCCTGCTAGGTAGGCTGGGCTGAGTCTCCTGTCTGCCAGGCTGATGCTTGGGAGGGCAGTGCAGGTGGCATTTCTCTGGATCGACATCTGCTTCCTTCTACTGTTAAGCCAAGTTTAATAAAAAGCCAGGATTTTTAAAATGGTGCCTTTGTAAGCAAACCATTGTGGCTGGTAGGCAGGCAATGTTTGGGGCACTTAGTTTATTTTGGCCTCTGGTTTACTGAAAAGGGCAGAGAAAGTAGGAAGGTATTTTATTTTTTTCAACTGCAGGTAGCCCTCAGCTTACAACCAATCACTTAGCAGACCGTTTAAAGTTACAGCCAACTTACAAGACAACTTATAACCTAGATTTGAAGTTCTGCCAGTGCCTCCTCCCCATGTGATGAAATTTTGGGCAACCATACTGCCATTACACCCATTTGTACTGTCCCACGTTGTTGTGATTGTGCTTTACTGCATTTATTTCTGATTTCAGAAAACTGCACCCATTGCAAATCATTGGTTCATTTAATGACCACAGCATTTGCTTAACAACTGCCACAAAAAAAGATGTAAAATCAGGTTGGTCCATGACTGGCCCATTTCCAACCATCATGATCTTTGACCATGATGGGCAGGCTCCATTACAGTCATAAATTGAGGACTACTAGTAACCACCATTGAAGCCACCACATGATGGCTGACAATCCTGGATGGATCCACCACATGTATTAAAGCCACCATTTGGCTCATCTACCTTTGGAGTAGCAAATGGTGTAAATTCTCATCTAGTGGTAGCTGGTTCAGGAAATCATGGTTAACTATAGCTTTGCATAATGTGGAGACCTTTTGTGAACAACAGGAACAGGACATGGCACAAATTCAGAAACAGGGGAGAGCTTTAAAGATACAGGGCAAGAGAGGCATTAGCTACTCCCTGCGAGACTGGCTTGTTCTGGCTTGTTCAACATAACAATGGTTACACAAACTGATGTTTCTGGTCCTCCTGGAGGAATAAATTCCCCTTTCCTGAGCTCAGTCCAGAACACACCCTCAATCTTTCTCTTGCAGGGCAGCTGGAGTTGGGGAGGGTCTGCCTTGGCTTCTCCAGGCTGGCTTGCCCACCCCCCAACCCCCTTTGGCATCTCCAGCCATGGGGAGGAACTGCTGCATCTTTACGTAAAAACATAGCATTTTGGAGCAGAGCAAACATAGGGGCAGAAAGCCCTTCTTCTTCCTTAGATAGAAAAGGAGGTTTGCATCTTTCTCTCCTCTCCCCAGGGGAAACCCTAGTTTCAAAAAAGAGGGGCAGGAGATGGGGAAAGTGATAGGTCTGAAAGCAAGCCAGGAATGAAAGGGCGAACAGGAGAGAGACATGGGGTGGAAGCAAATCTCTGATTGCCCCTCCTGAAGCCAAAGCATTGCAGATTTCACACCTCTGGCACTTGGGGCAATTGTTCACAAACATAAAATCCCGCCCCCCCCCCACAAGTAGGAGTGCTTTAAAAGTCCCATGCCATTCTGGAAGCTTTTCAGTAGGACAGCAAAAATTAAGGCCATCATCTCTTACAGTACAAATGGGAAGGGGAATGAAACCCTCGCAGGCCACCTGCAATGGCATTTGGAGACTGAGATATGGTGGGGCTGCTCTAAGGAAGTGGGGCTGAGTAACCCCTCCAGGGACCTGGGACAGTGCTGCTGCCTATTCAGGAATCCATCAAAATAAAATTTCTGTGATGCATTTAATAATTCTTCTCCAAGCAGAGCAAGCTCTTGGCTACTGCTCAGTTGGCACTTGTGTGGGTTTTGAAAATGCATTGAAGTTATCAGTCTTCATCCCCAAAACTTTGGGGTCCCGCTTTGTTTTTCAGGACCTGGCAAGATAGCTGAATGCCTCTTTGGATAATATTTTTATTTATTAAATATATATGTCCCCCATCTCACCTACAGGGAAATATTGATGGAGTGCAAGTCTCCTCCCACTTTTATTTATTTTAGCACTTTAAAATAGCTTTAAAAAAAAACTCCCCCACAGTAGAAGTCTAAAACAAAGAATCCATTTAAAAGGCAGTCAGAGAGGGAAACATCCAAAGGGTTTTTAAAGAGCTGGATGCTGCTGCAAAACGCAGGTGTCCGGTTGTTGCCTGCTTTCCCTACCGAAATAATCTCCAATTCATGTATCAGGTGTGTCTGTGTGATGCACACACTTTGTGACAGGCAGGTCAGGAGAAAATCCATCGGATCCGCACAAGGATGATCCGTCTCCCAGGAAGGTTTAAAAAAAAGGAAAAGGACAGAATCAACCAGGCTGATTCAGGAGCGAGGATACGCAGCTCTCCGACACCACCTGCATCGGAGGATTTAACACCGCCTTGCGAAGGAGAGAGGCGATGCCAGGAGGGCGCACCGACCTTGCGGGGTTGTGTTT
>JANHZU010039552.1:0-11713 GCA_032468055.1 Acrochordus granulatus | reverse complement strand
CGCTCCCGGGAAGACCCTTCGGCCGGCCGGCCGCCGCCCTACGCCCGCCCGCGCGCAAAGCTCCCCGCTCCAGAAGGGAGGCCCCGCTCCGCTCCGCTCCGCTCCCCGTCCCCGCCCGGAAAAGGGGCGCCAGGTTGGGGAAGGACCGCGTGGCTCTTACGGGAGAACCTCCGGGCTGGCGCTGCATCACGGGGCCCGGGAGGGGCGGGTCCGCAGAAGGACGGCGCGGCTCTTACGAGAGAAGCCCCCGCGCTGATGTTGCGTCACGGGGGGCGGAGCCGGGGAAGGGACGGGGCGGCGTCTTTCGTCCGGGTGGTTTGCAGCCAGTCCAGGCGCGGTTCACGGCGGCTTCGCACCCTTCGTACTTGGGTGAGGGCCCACGGAAAGTTGGGGGGGCAAGACGGGGGGGCTGCTCAGCTGCATAAATCCAGAGCATGGACCAGGATGCCGGATGCCCCGGGATGAATCAGTGAACGGGCGGAGCCTCCACGCACGGCACGGCGGTGCACTTCGCCTCCCTTCCTGCACAATTCCGTTCACGTGTCTGTGTATTATACATACGTCTCTATATATTAAGACTTTAAATCCTTCAGTGAAGAAGGGGACAGGGACAAAGTTTCAATTGCTCCACGTTTACAACCCCGCTTTGGCACATATGCAAAACCGACCTTTGGCCGGAGGAGAGGTGATGGAGCTGAAACCCGATTGCCTGTGTCCTGGTTTTACAGCTCGAGTTTTACAACTCTTTCACAGTTTCCTGTTCCCCTTTTGAGAGATGTCTTCATATCTTCCACATCATTTTTCTTTTATATGAGACTGAAGAAGACTCCTGGATTGGATCTGAAACATTTCTCTGTAACATCTAAAAATCAAAACTCCAGTTGCCTTTTAAAAATTTGGTGCGCGAGGACAATTTTGCTACAATTCTGTTCACGCTTCATTCGTCTAGTAAAACTAAGCTGGTACAATCCTTTGTAGTTTTTTGATCCCAGCATAATTCTGCGGTGGATTTTTTTTTAAATATACCTACTGTTCACACCTATTGTGCTGTTTTCTTCTAGAATGAGCCATAAAATCTGGAAGCGTTTGTGTGATTTGAGAGGATAGGTAACGTAACTTCCAAGTTCTGAAAACTACACTTCCCAAAATTCCTTGCAAACAGGCCCAGCTTCTCCTGCCTGTTTCACAACCTTGGCGACTTCCAAGCATGCAGACTTCAACTTCCAGAATTCTCAGCAATGGATATCCTGGCAGTGGAATTCTGGGGGTTGAAGTCCATAACGTGGAAATTGCCGCACTTGGGAAACCCTGGTTTACTGTCCTATGGAAGTGAATATTTGCCGCTCTGGGTTGAACATTGGGGTCTTGGTGTTCTCTGAGCTTGGTGGTTTTCTTGCAAATGTTTCATTACCCAACTGAGGTAATATCATCAGTGCTAGAGGGCGTTTGTAGTAGACCCCATACCCTTCTAGCATTGATATTACCTAGTTGACTCATGAGGCATCTGCAAGAAAACCACCAAGCTCCATGATTGGAGACATTTGTCCACTGGCTCGGGACATTTGGAAGGATGAGAGAAATGAAGTAGAAGCCCAACAAGTCTGTAATTTCATGTCCTGTGGCCAATAAATCAGAGACCCATCAATAAGTAAGTTTCAAACCAGAATAGAGGAAATCTATGCTATTAAATTTCAAAGGAAAAGCAGGAAAAAAAATCTCTGAAGGGCAGAGGGGAAACAATCAAAAATAAAAAATACTCAGAATAGTAAGCATTTAAAGCCTGCTTGAACGATCTCAGTGCTCTCCAGTGAAAAGCATTTGGCTTCTAACCAATGTTAGAAATGTGCTCATTCATAAAAATGAAAATGTGTTCTTGAGCTTTTCCCATTTCAAATAGTGTTTTCCCTTTTTTCCTGGCACAATATTTGCCGTGGTCACAATCTAGGTCACTGTTTCTTAACCTCAGCAACCTTATGATGTGTGGACTTCAATTCCCAGAATTCCTCAGTCAAGGTGGTGCCTAGGGAATTCTGGGAGTTGAAGTCCATGCATCATAAAGTTGCTGAGGCTGAGAAACACTGATCAAAGACAATGTATTGATATTGATTGTAAGCTGCCGAGAGTCACTTCTTGTGAGATTGGCAGCATATAAGTTTGTTAAATAAAGATAGACAGACAGACAGACAGAGATGATGGTGGGAAAAAGTCAGGAGGAGTGGAGGAGCAGTTTTCCAACTGACAATGTGTTATTACAGTTGCTAAACGCATAGACACTTTGGTGTAGTGGTTAAGGTAGCAGACTAGAAACCTGGTGGTCGTGAGTTCTAGTTCTTCCTTATCCATGAAAGCCAACTGGGTGACCTTGGGCCACTTCGCTTTCTCAGCTCAACCCACTTCACAGGGTTATTGTTGCAAGGAAAATAGGAGGAGGAAGATATGTTCAGTGTGTTTGCTGCTGTGAGTTAATTGTAAAAATAATAAAGGCGGGATATAAATAAAGTATATTGAAAGGCAAACATTTCAGGCAAATCCACAAGGTCTCAGCAAACACAACGGGTTTTAACACATTGCAATACTGAATCAATCAAGACATCTGTGACTTGCATTTGCACACCCAACCTAACTTCACCTCCCCTCCCTTCCCTACCCCCTCCCACTATTTAAATTCTGCATCAAGTGGTGAAAACTGTAGAAAGCCTTTTAATAACATTTGTGGGTTGGAAAAGGGTCAACCAGACCTTTCCTGGTGCAATGACCAGTGAGGCTGAGATCTACCCAGATCCTATTGACCACGCTTGGATGTCCCCTACGGTCCTGGGGATCAACTCCCTGTTTCCATTTTTGTCTGGTTCTACAAGAGAAACTGAGCAGCTGGCTTCTGAAGAAGCATCTAGCTCTGCCCAGGTAGCCCGAAGGACACTTTCTGAGTTCTAGGTCCTACCATCTGAAAAAAGCCCTCTGGGGCACTGAAGATTGATTTAAATGGGAAGGAGAGCCAGGTCCTGCCTGGGGCATTGCTGATTTGTGGGAGGGGAGGGGGGAGCGTGGCACCATCTCACCCAATCCATACCAGCTTTGACAGAATAAAATGCTGTAGTGATGACTCCTGTCTGGGTCAATCCAAACTGACTCTTCACTAGACGCAATGGCCACGAAGCCAACCTGGGTCCCTCGGCCCCTCCATGCCAGCCCCACCCTTCCTTTTCAGGGCAAGCTCAGGGCAGGACACGCACATTACGATGACCTCCCATTTCATCCCAGGCCTGTAACCTTTCAGCTGGGCTATTTTGGGACCAGAATTTAACACCCTATCAGAAGAGCAGGGATCACATTTTCAAAACTAGACCAACTGGCAGCGCACAAGCTGGGAGTACTTCCAGCCTTCCATTTGGTAGTTTATTATTAAAAACTTTTTTAAGCCTCTGCCCACTGAATATTGACTTTCCTGCTGGGTGGCAAAGTGTGGTGGCTGGTAAAACAAAACCCAAGTCCATCGTTCCTAAACTTGGTTGGGAGTGAAAGCAAAAGGATAGGCGCTGCCATAGTTTTTTTTCAGGAATTCCCACCCTTGTGGGAACAGACAGGCAAAGCCCCCTTCCCAACTTGCTGGCAGAGACTTTTCCATTACTTGTTCTGCCATGTTATCTTCCTGGTTGTTGTTCAGAGGTTATTTAAAATCCCCTTTCATTGGATGTCCAAGAAAGATCTCCATCTTTATAGGTAATCCTTGATCACAACCATCATGGTTATAAGTTGTGATAGCTGTAAAGCAGGTCACCCTGTGACTGACCCAAGTTTACAGTGTTTTTTGCAGTGATGGTTAAGTGAATGCTGCAGTCATAAAGTGAATCCATTGGTCATTATGTGGCATTTTTGCCAAACCAGAAGTAAATGCCAGTTTTCAGCAAAAATGTAAAACACGATCATGTAACCGCAGGCATTGCAAAGGGCTATAAACACAGGCTGGCTGCCAAGCAGCTAACATGTGGTCATATGACTGTAGGGAAGTGACTGTCAGAACTTCAGAACTGTGTTCTAAGTACCGCTCTGGAGATCTGGTCACTAAGTGACCAGTCATAAGTTGAGGATTGCTCGTACAGCCTCTCGGTGCTCGTACTAAACCTGGCATTTTGAAAGATCTGCTTTGGGTTTGGAGGCCTCATGCCATCTCCTCCGATGAGCTGCTGACAATAAAGACAAACAAGGCTATTTCTTTCATTTGTTCCTCCACTGATTTCCACTCAGATTTCAACAGTACTGCAAAGGCGGCAATACTGAGATCATAAAGATAATGGCCAAAACATCAGTAATCATTTGTTGAAAACACAGGAGACTAAAATTAATTACAGGCAGTCCTCCATTTATGACCACATTTGGGTCCAGAATTTCTGTTGCTAAGCAAGGCCGTTGTTAAGTGAGTTGCACCCGATTTTACGACATTTTTACCCCCACGGTTCTTAAGTGAATCACTGTACTTAAGTGAATCATGTGGCTATTAAGTGAATCTGGTTCTCCCCATTGACTTTGCTTCTCGGAAGCTGACGAAGAAGGTCGTAAATGGTGATCACATGACACCTAAGATGCTGTACTGCTACATGCACCCAAATTCTGATTATGTGGCAGTGGGGATGCTGCAAAAGTTCTAAGTATGAATACTGGTTGTAAGTCACTTTCTTCACTGCCGTTGTAACTTTGAATGGTTGCTAAATGGACGGTTATAAGTCGAGGAGTACCTGAATACATGGATCATAAGGAATCAAAAATTTGAATTCTTCCCCTTGGCAGCACAGGTGGAGCACATCCTTCAGCTGAAGGCATTTTAGAGACAGTATATGCCTTGTCTCTTGAAAATTCATGGCATGCTGGCTGGGGAATTCTTGGAGCTGAACTCCACACACTTCATGTTGCTAAAGTTGAGAAACCCTGAACTGGAAGATGAAACCTCAGATGTTGATCTTGAAGTTGGGGAAACTTGCATAGCCCAGGGAGGCCCTTCAGATAACATAACTCTCAAGCATTTAAGGTAGAAAGTCTGATGCCATGGGTCTGACATGAAAGTCTGATGCCATGGGCATGACATGATAATGGGTACAACATGAAACCATCTTTAAAGGCACCATTCATTATCAAAGCTTCACTAGAGGAGGCTGGAGAAGAAAGCATGTTTGCGTGCAATTCTGGTTAACAGTTTTCTGAAATGGTATCAGTGGAGATCTTGATCTTGGGCAGTCCTGTTTTTCTTCTATGCATTGTTTAGAAAAGGAAGAAGAAGGTTGATGAGGTCTTTATTGGTTATATGCCAATTTTCCTGTAATTGTCTGTTTCTGTCCTAGATCAATTTAATTCCTACCCCATTGTCCTTTGGGGTTGTTTTTCCTCTACTTTGGGGTTTCTTAACCTTGGCCACTCCCTGGAACTCCTGGATTGCTGAAAAGCTGAAGGATTGTTGAGAAAGAAAGAAAAGGAGGGAGGGAGGGAGGAAGGAATCCACATTGGTGAAATAATGCTTTCAGAGGGTCAAGGTCACTGTCCTCTGAAGAGTTCCTGTTGCTCTATATCAGTGTTTCCCAATTTTGGCAGGTTTAAGATGAATGGTCTTCAACTCCCAGAATTCCTCGGCCAGCCTTGCTGGATGGGGAATTCTGGGAGTTGAAGTCTACATTCTAAAGCTTCCAAGGTCAAGAAATACTGGTCTACATATTTGTTTCTCAGCCTCAGTAACTTTAAGGTATGTGAACTTCAAGTCCCACAATTCACCTCCCAGTATTTCCCAGCCAGCAAGCAAATCCAGACATTTTCAAGTGGCTGAAGTTGCTCTAGTGGTGATTGTGCTAAAGAGGGACACAACAAAAACTGATGTGAAGAATAACTCTCTTGTGGAGTCCTCTGAACTTGATTGTTTTCCTGTAGACGTTTCATTACCAAACTAGGCAACATCATCCGTGCATAGCAGATTGGACAATCAGTAGAATCTCTCTCTACCTTTCGCCCTGCTCAGAACTAAGAAACTCAGGGCAGCTTCATTTCTCTCAACTGAAGCAAATATCTATGACAAAAAAGATGGAAGGATGTGCATTTTCTAAATACAAAAGTGTTTAGTTTATTTTCAACATACCACACATTGTTCTTTCTCGAAAAAAATTATTGCAGAATGCAGTTTTAAAGGGGATTGTGTATCGTTCAGGTTTCGCAATCAGGAAGAGGACTGAACAAGAACGAAGCCTGAAAGATCTGCACCTTTTGCATAATAAGACTTTTAGCGAAGATTTCAGATGTTTCACATCGATGTTAAAAGTGGTATTTTTGTCCCCCGCCCATAAAAATGTGGAGAGGACAAGAGCAGCCCTTACAGCAACCTCCCAGCTAATCACCTTGGCCTGGAACAGAAATCCCTCCCTTGAAATGCTTGGCCCAATTTGCAGGTCCAGAGAAGTACTCAATTCAATGATGCCGAAAACCTTCTAAGAGAGGCAGGAAGCAAAGTGGATTACGTTTCCATTTCTTCCCCAACCCCAGAAGCTGGAAAGGAAGGGATGATGACAATTAAACCTCTGAGCCTGGCTGGAATGGATAAGCCACCATTCCCTCTTCTAAAATCTTACTTAAGGAAGACAGAATGAATCGGAATTCAAGCTCAATAAGACCCCCTTAAGTCCAGAGAAGATCAAATCGGGATCTTGGATTGTGCAGCAAGCCCCTGGATCATGGGTCAGTTCCTCAGTGGAGGACTTTGCCTCTCATATGAACTCTAATTACGCTGTCTGGATTACATGCTTTGGAGATACTCTTCAAAGTTTAAGAAAAATGCAGATGTGGACATACCAATTTGCTTGATTGAAAAATAAACCGATAGAAGAGAATATTTGTAGCTCAGGGTTGAACTGTGGAGTCCTTGGTGCTCTCTGGGCTTGATTGTTTTTCTGCAGAGGTTTCTTTAAACATCATCATCAGTGCTAGAGCAAATAAAGTTCTTGACTGCTTCATGATATAACTGCAAGAAGTTTCAGCCTTTTCTGGGGTGCACCTGGCTTTGGAGCAGAATCTTGATGGTCCCACTCCCCAAAGCAGTGAGAGGACCAGGTCAACAACAAGATACCACTTTCATTACATTTAATCGCATTACATTCATGGCCTCCAGTTCTAGCTTTCATTTACAGATAGTCCTCGACTTACAGTCATTCATTTAGCAATGGTTCAAAATTGTAACAGCACTAAAAAAGTGACTTAGGACCTGTCTTTGCACTTACAACTGTCGCAACATCCCCACAGTCACATGATCAAAATTTGGGCATTTGGAAACTGGCATGTATTTGGGACACTTACTGCTTTCCAGGGTCATGTGATTGCCATTTGCGGCCTTTCCAATTAGCTTGTGAGAAGCAAAGAGGATGGGGAAGCCAGATTTGCTTAATTACCATATGATTTACTTAACAACCATGGAAAGAAAGGTCATAAAATCAGGCACGACTCACTTAGCTACTTAGCAATAGAAATTCTGGTCCCAGTTGTGGTCATATGTCAAGGACTGACTGTATATAGGAATATAATTCATATATACTATTTTCATTGCAAATCCCTTAGTCTTCTCTTTGCAAACTAAACCTGCTGGGCTCTAACCACTTCTCCACACTCTTGGGCTGGCAGCTGAACTGGCTCCAGGCTTTTCACATGACTCCAAGTGCAACCTGATCGGAGCAGAGGATTTTCCAAGATTTTAAAGTAATTGCTCTTAATTGCCAGTTTGGTGTCATAGTTAAGGCTAGAAGTTGGGAGACCATGAACTCTAGTCTGGCTTTGGGTACAAAGCCATTTGGGTGGATTTTGGGCTAGTCTCTCTCTCTCTCAGCCCTAGGAAGGAAACCCTTTCTGAAAAACCTTGCCAAGAAAACTGCAGGGACTTCTCCAGGCAGCCTCCAAGAACTGGACACAGAAGAAAAAAGAAAAAAAATCACATTGCATTTTTTGCCACTGTATCACATTGCTTGTTTGTGCTCAAGCACTGATCCTGGGGCCCCCTTAGGTTCTTCTCACATCCTGTATGCCTGCAGCCAGCCACCTTTCTTATCCCTTTGCCTTTTATTTTTCCTATTGCAATCTCTTGTCATCCTAAAAAATAATGTTGGCTCATTTTGAAACTTGATTTAGTCAGCCAAAATACAGGCCATTTCCCCTGCTTCTATGTCATCTATGAACAGAACAAGCATCTCCTTCAGATCATGGATAAAAAAATTGGGAAAAGATATAGTCACCCTTAGCAAAGTTGGCACACTGAAATTCATGAGCTGCTATAAACATACTTTTCAAATTTCTAAAGATAGAAATGCTTAAACACCTTAGAGCAGTATTTACACCTGCAAGATATAAGCAGCTGGATACAATCTTCCAGACTTAACCAAGTCCCTTACAATGAATGTACATATATTTGCAGAACTCCAGCAACTGAAGATTTTACACATATACTATTTGATTGTCAATTGGATAAGAAAAAGAAAAACTTGTTTCTCAGATCTCATATTAGACTAATGAACCCTTTATATTAAAACAACCTACTTCATGTGTAGTCAGAATCCAAAAAATCATATATAACATGGCCCTTCATTTGAATAAAACAGTTGAGATGTACATATGTGGATGTGATCAGAGTAAATTGTAGGGGCGACACATATATCTGATTGATTTATATCCTGCCTTTATTATTTTTATAAATAACTCAAGGTGGTGAACATACCTAATATTTTTCCCACAACAACAATCCTGTGAGGTGGGTTGAGCTTAGAGAGAGGGACTGGCCCAAGATCAGCCAGTTGGCTTTCATGCCTAAGGCACAACTTCATGACTAGAACTCACCATCACCTGGTTTCTAGCTTGCTGCCTTAACCACTAAATTCTATTCTTTATTTTATTCTTTTCAATTTCACCTGTTCCTTGTATGCCACTTTTATAAACAATTGGATTGTGGAGCAATCTGTATTTTATTCAGTATTTGGATATGACCCAGGACCTAATCACTAATATAGAGATTGGGGGCTATCAGGGCAGGGAAGCTGTCAAGGGCTCTCTGGAGACCCAGGTGCAGATGCCCACAGCACCCCCTCAACTGGGTGCCCCAAGAACCGCGGGGGATTCCCTGTATCTGGCTGTGATGCGCCCCCCCCCCGGCACCTCTGGGCGCTTCCTTGCTGCCGATTCAGCCGCGCGACCAAAGGTGCTTTTTTACACCTCGGGTGCCGGATGCTCCCCGGGGCGATGACTCATTCAGCAGGGGGCCTTCTGCAGAGTTTCCGGGGGGAGCCGGGGGGACTTCTAGGTGGGACCCGGGCGAGCACTTTGGCGAGCGGGGGAGGCTGCGGAGACGTCACAGCCGCCGAGCCCGCCTCCCTCCCGCCGCAGAAACCGTGGAAGCGGCACGGCCGGTCTTTCCACGGGGGCGCAGAGCTCGCACCCTTCCCTTGCGGTCCGGTCTTTCGGGGTCCCGCGACGCTCACTGAGAAACAACTCCGGAGGGCGAAGAAGGGGGAGTCCTCTCCTGCCCGTAAGAGCAGCGCAGCCCAGCGCAGCGCAGCGCAGCGCAGCTCAATGGGGCATCGCGGCTGCAAGCGCTGTTTCCCAACGTGGTGCCCGCTGGAAGCCACGTGGGGAGCTGCAACCTAAGCGTCTGATGGGCGGTTGCCCTTGTGCCTAACGAAGTTGAAGGCCGCTGAGAGTCTGGAGAGCCGTGGCAGCCTTGGCCCGGCCCGGGGTTCAGCGCTGGGCGTCAAAGGGCCCCTGATGAGGGATGAGCACGTGCGAAAGAACAAGGAATAGTAAGAAATACACAGGTTAGGGCCGAAAACGTACACGTGAGCTGAATGCAGTGGGAATGCGCTCCTTGTAGAGGCAGAGTGCAAAAACCCTCATGATGAAGCAGAGGAGGAGGAAGAGGGGAAGAGGAGGAGGAAGATGGGGAAAGTTAGGGATGGGAAGGTTTATGGAAAAGGGAGAGGGAAGAACTTTTAGGAATTAAGACCTGGATCTAGTTGTGGTTGGAACAAGTGAAAACAGGGGTAGTTTGCAAAGGAAGAAATTTATAGAGAGAAAGTGAATGAAGCTGGCATAAAGGAGCTCTAGCTTTGTTCCTTGTTGGATGGCTTGAACTTCTTTGACTTAATATTTTGACTTCTTTTCTATGCCCAATTTACAGTTCATAAAGTGATGGGCATATGATCATCTTGGATGTGGCCTGGGCAGAAGAGGCTGAAGCCAGTTTTGGAAATTAGCAAAACAAGGCAAATCTCCTAATAGATTTCAACTTGGTTATTTCACACTGAAATATTTTTTAACAATTTCTTCACCAAAGAGTTTAATATTTTCTCTGCTTTACAATGGAGAATTTAAAATGATAAGGAAATACAAAATAAGAAAGAGAAGGAGCATTCATGAAGATATACAACACAAAATCAATTGTCCCACTTATCCTCTCCTTTCTTTTTTGGTTGAGCAAAAAGCATGGGTATTTTGGTACGGAGCTTTTAAATCTATTTTTATTTATTTACGAGAGCCAGTTTAGTGTCAAAGTTAAGGCATCAGGCTAGAAACCAGGAGCTGGTGAGTTCTAGTCCTGTCTTAGGCACGAAGCCTGCTGGGTGATCTTGGGCCAGCCATGTTCTCTCAGCCCTAGGAGGGAGGCAATGACAAACCCCTTCTGAAAAACCTTGCCAAGAAAACTGCAAGGAGTTGTCCAGGCAGTCTTCAAGAACTGGACATGATTGAACAGAAGAAGAAAAAATTACTATGTGAGTTGTGTTGCTCAAATGCTTACAGACTGAGTGGTTTACTTGGACAGGGGTGAAAATAGTAAATATATAAATACCAACAATGGGTATGCCATCAACTGGAGGCAAACTAATCCTGAACTGAAATATCTTTCAAAGTGCTATATCCTTACAGGCGTTGGAAGGCCCATTAAGTAAAAGTCATGACTTAATTAAGACTCATATCACAGGGGAAAGAGAAAGGAGGCACTTGATGAAGATTGATGTGTGAGATTGCATCAAGATTTCTTGGACAAACTGAGAAACAAAGTTAACACCTTTAAAGAATGGAAAGAGACACATATTACAGGGGCAAAACATTAAGGCAATCACCCAAGTCCATAAAGATGGGGTCATGAGCTACGATTTGGTATGAGTGCCAAAAATAACAAAAAAAGGATTTCTTGGATCCACATGGAACAAGAAGAAAGTCAAGGCAATGTTTGGCCCACTGGTTAGAAGACATGACAAAATGGTGACAAGCACCAGAAGGCTGAACTGTTTTCATTCCTCCCTTGCCTCTGGCTTCTCACAAAAGGAAAAAGTGGTCTGCTTGTTAGAAGCTACACTGTGGGGACATGCCATTAACCAGATATTGCCTGGGTGGCTGAAACTATTGGTGGGAAAAGGCAATAGGAGTGGCAAGAAGATTTAATTTATATAGGATTTAATTTACAAAATGTGTCCAAAGTCCTTGACTCCCAAGGGAATTAAATTTAGGAAATCTGTGGCTGCTTCAATGCTACTGGTTGCTGCTGCTGCAATCATGTGATCTTCATTTTCAACATTCTGTGACAGTTTCCCAGCCAGTCTTGCAATCCCTCACTCCTCGGTCCACCTAGCAGTAGCAGCTTACCTCCCTACAGGGAAGGGAAGGGAAGGGAAGGGAAGGGAGGAAGAAAGGAAGATTAAATCTTCCTTTC
>JANHZU010039456.1:0-11718 GCA_032468055.1 Acrochordus granulatus | reverse complement strand
GTTACGCTGCTTGGGGAGGTGTGCTGGCTATGCTGACTGAGGAATTCTGGGAGTTGAAGTCCACACATCTTAAAGTTGCCAATGCTGAACTCGTCTGCAGTACACCAAAGTAGTTCTCCAGGAAACATTAAATGCCACCTTAAAAAAACCTGATTTGTGGCAAAACCGTTTATCCATTGTTTTACCTTATTATTTGTCAAGTTTATCTAGCTACCCTTCAAAAACTATGAAAATAGAATGGGTTGGTTTCTTTCTTACAACCGCCCCATAGTTCAAGCAACACATATTACGTAGTACTGTTAAATAAAGATAGAGAGCAAGTATTTACATAGCTGTCATTGTGTGCAATTAGCTGGAAAGCTCCTCTATGCTCTTTACATGGCTTACATCTCTACCAGCTGGGACTCTAGTTTAAACATTTCAACATTTTGGAATCAAGAAAATTTCTACTAGAACAAACAATGAACAGAAATAAAGCAAGAAGACTGCAGTATTTATGCTTCCCTCCAACATAGAAATAGCTAATGAGATAAACATGGGTTTCTGTTTAAATCTGATGTGTTTTATTAATGAGCAGCTGGTTGTTTTTTTCATTCGATCACTGAGAAAACATGTTAAGTAGAATACAGATTGTGTACTGTACAGAAGATGCAATTTCTGATAGTCCTCTCCAGTTATGTTTTTATCTTATATTTATACTTCTCACCTTTCTTACAATTTAGATTGTAAGCCTTCTTTCATCTATCTCACTTTGCTTCTCTGCATATTATGTTGGCTAGTGATGGTTATGCAAGTTTAATTTACACTGGATAGTCTATTGATATTGGTATGATTAAATTATAAATACAGTGGAATTTCATAACTGGATGGAAACTGTAACATTGGATGGAACTGGGATTAACACTCTTTGGATTTTTCTTTCCAAAAGAAATCCAAAGGGCAGCATTTGAAGTTGCTTTTTTAAGTTCTTAATCTTTCTGATTGAGTTTTGGTGGTAAAACCCAGGAGTATGGGCAGAAGATCCAACCAGTGGCATTAGTAGAAAGGGGTCAAAACCGGGAAGATGATGGACAGAGCATCATACGACCACTCCTTTGAACTTGTATATACATGTCCAAAAGTGGCAGGCCTTGCATTGCAGTGCTCTTTTCACTACTGTATCTCGCCGATTTTTGACCTCACCCCATGTATACCATTGGATCTACTCATAACAGAAACAAAAAATATCGTGTTCTGTTCTCTCCATGTTGTTTCCGAAAAAGATTAACTTAAGGATGAAATTAATGAAATTATCACAATTAAATAACAGATGTATATTTGCTTGCTTGTTTTTGATCATGCTGTCTGCTTATTCAGTGTAACAAACCTTCAGATAATTCTGTATTTGGAATCAGAAATTCTTTAGTGCTTTCTCCAGATTCTTTTTAGTACTGAAGCAAATCTGCTCAAATTCAATTTGAATTAAGGATTTGAGATTCAGAGATGTCAGATTGATTTAAGCTGAGACTCAATTTGAAAAAAATGATTCACTGGTCAGTTGTACTGTAATGAAGGATAAAAACAGAAGTCACGGCTAGGTAGGTGGGTGGTCGAAAACATCAGGGGGATTGAATGTTTAAAGGACATTACCCTCCCAGGTTCCAGCTGGATGCTTTCAAAGAGTTCACTACAATATTTTTTAAAAAAAATCTGTTGTAATTCTTTTAAAGCTGAGATAAGAGGGATGAGGAAAAGACAGTCCTGAAGCTTCCAAACTGTCCAGCAAAATATTTAAGTTTGTTGAACCTACTCAGCAATTGTCTACTCCAATTTAAAAAATAAAAATAAATAAAATCCTGCTTAAGAAGCAAACTTTTACTCCATTTACTTTTCTAGGATACCAGATTTGGTATGATACTGAAAAAATGGCTACACCCTTGAAGACAGGATACGATGCTTTGTGGTTTCCAGTTGCTGAGTTTTCTTACTTTGTGGAAGGACTAACAAATTTGGCTCCTTCTTCTCTGATTCCAGAGTCAGACTGGGTAGCACACATTGGCAAAATTTGTTCTCGGCAATATTTTAAAAACGAAAAATTGATTTGTATTTAAGGAATGCGTATTTTGCTATCTCTAATCAACTAGGTTTAGGTGCCAGAACAATTGTCATGTCTAGTCATCCTTCAGCAAAGGGTACCTCTCCTAATCACTGATAATAGTCAGTTGTGTCATGTGGCTTTCAGGCCATATTGTATATTTTGTAAATCTTGTTAAAGGAAGAGACAATTTGAACTCCCTCCCCGCCACTGGTTACATGACTGCACTTCAGGTACTTGGCTACCAGTTTACGCATCCCATGGTCACATGGCTGTGTTTTATGATGTCTCGCTGAAAATAGGCATTTATTTACAGTTTTAGGCAAAACTGGCCCATACTGAACCACTGGTTCGCTAAACAACTGTGCAAAATTGTAAAATTGGGGTAGTCACATGGGTAGCCCTAGTTACAACCTTCACAATTATAACTTTGATGGCAGGCTCCATTACAGGCATAACTTGAGGACTACCTATTTTAAAAATAATTTAAAGGTAGCCATACACCAAGACTGAATCATTTTTCAGGCTTATATAATTTTCTCTGCAAATACTTATGTCAAGACCATAAATACTGTAGGAATCTATAGTAAGTTCAAACAATCTAGGTACAACCACTCACTGTTCAAACTGTTTTCTTGATAATTGCATGATATTATAATATTTTGAAATATAGATTTTCTTATCCAAATCACTTTTATGCTCATGAATCCATCTTCCAAGATAACCTACTTGAAATAGTAAGTACCACGGAGTTACCCTATCAAAATAGGGATTTGTTTTGGAATTCTTGAAATGATTTTCTAAGCATTTCTAAAATATTTGGCTAAAAGAGTGAGCATATTACCTAAAACAGAAGAACAGGCAACTGGAAATGTTTGATAAACAGTGTAATGAATTGGAACACAATGGAATAACTCGTTAACTAAAATGGAAAAGATAACCAGTGTAGTCATTTTGGTCCTGGAAATAGCTAGAAACACAGTATACTGACAGTTTTAGGCCTTATGTCCAAAAAAAAACATTCTCATGAAATAAAATTTCTAGGATATTATGCTCATATATAACTGTGTAAATGGAAAAAAGTATTTGACCTCAGAGCTGCAATAAACATCTCTAAAATATTATGCTAAAAAGAAATCTGAGAATTATTTAAAGCAAGAATGTACAAATTCCATTTAGACCTCTCTTTTTTACTTTTTTTGGCATGCACAAAGGCTGCATTTAGGAAGAGAAATGAAGAATTACTGTTCAAAAAGGTTGTAATCACAAGGATATGTGCAGTGTTTGGCAGTGGAGAGGCATCACCATGCCTGTAATGGCCTTTGTAGCTGTTCCACTAAAAGGTTGGAATGGAATTTGCAATTTGTGTTTGCAGAACGTTTTCTGGTATTGTGTTTTTTTTTACAAAGGATGATTTTGGTAATGACTAGTGCAAAAGAGACTATAGTGTATTTGTAAAAATGGCCACTTCTTTTAATTGCTGAAAACTCTGGTAGATGAAGAATCCCTTTACAGTGCTATCATTCAGTGGAAGGTACTTTTCAGTATGTTATAAAAACAAACTACAAACTGTATACCAATAAAGCAAGAATAGTATTTGCATGGTAGTCCATATTACCTTCCTTTTCCCTTTTATGCTATAATAGCCTTCTCAGCAGCAATGCATTTCAAGAAAAACAGAGAAAGACATGTTGAGTATTCTTCCCGAAAAAATAATTTATCAATCCAATTTATTTAAAATAAGCATCAGGCTTGACAATCCAAAATATATAAGATGTATATTTCATTCCTTCCTCTCTATATATGCTTAGTAGAGCTACATTTTTTCTTTCAGTTATGAGAAGAATGATCTATTTTTTTGTGTTGTTTGCAGCTCTTAGATAATAACCGAGAACAGAATGGGAAAACAGAACAGTAAATTGAGACCTGAAGTGCTCCAGGATCTCCGAGAGAATACTGAATTCACAGACCATGAGCTTCAAGAGTGGTACAAAGGCTTCCTAAAAGATTGCCCAACTGGCCATTTGACTGTTGATGAATTCAAAAAGATATATGCTAATTTCTTCCCATATGGTGATGCCTCAAAATTTGCAGAACATGTGTTCCGCACTTTTGATACCAATGGTGATGGGACAATAGACTTCCGGGAATTTATAATTGCACTAAGTGTTACATCTCGTGGAAAGCTGGAACAGAAGTTGAAATGGGCATTTAGCATGTATGACCTTGATGGCAATGGTTACATCAGCCGGGCTGAAATGCTTGAAATAGTGCAGGTATGTAAATAAATCTTAAAAGGATCCAGTTGAGCGTTAATCTTAAGAAGTACAATCAAGTTCTTTCAATTTTTAACCTGTGTTCATAACACATTTAACATGAATGTTATATTGGCCATGCTGGCTGTAAATTCTCTTCCTTATGTCCAGAAAGCACCAATTTTGAGAAGGCTAGTATACACAATCTTGACTATGAAGTATATTTCATCTTAGCATTCTAAATATGTCAGTGCATGTATACATCTCCAAATCAGTGACATGCAAGAGTGTTGGCTTGCAAAATAATCACTAGATTATAGATCCTACTTTGCATACAGTAATGTGAATGTACTTGAGCTAAAACTGGCTTTGTTTGTATAGTATTCTGGCATTCTGGCCAAGTATACTGGTTGATTCTGTTCTTAACATTACATGGAAATGCTGCATATGACACATGTACAACTAAGGTTAGTAATTTAGTCGATTCCTTCCTTTACCTACAAAAAAAATTAAATGAAAATCTTGATGAAAGCCATGACATATGGCAGAGCTTAATCCCTGTGAGTCCATATAGTCATATTTATGGTATATAGAAGATTATGACTTAGATGTAAGAATAAATGATAAAGAGCATCACTTTACAAATAAAGTGGAAAAAACAGATACAGAAACTAAAGGAAAATGAAAGATGTAATAGAGCTGAACTAAGATGTTATAGAGATGTCATAGAGAGATGAAAACCTGGAGGAAAGATATATATTTAATTGTGAGCAAAAGGGCTAAAGTATGAATTGGTGTCATCTAGACTATTGTAGGTGCGCATGAAAGAAAAATGTATAGTTTGGTGGCAGGTCAGATTATACTTCAATGAATGGTAATAACAGAAAAAGAAAGGCTGAATGTATGCAGTCTAGAGGAAAAAGATTCAGTTAGATGTCATGAAGGGAATGAAATGAGAAAGTATAGAAAAAATGGTAAATACATTTAACTACCCAAAAATGAATGAGAATAGTGGGATTTATTTAAGTACATGGTTGAAGCATATGTCTCTTCATGGGTAGTTGTAGCAAAAGAGGGAATTAGAAAAGTGCAAATGATTTGACTACTTTTGATGGTAGATTACATTAGAATTAGACTGAAGGATTGTGAGGGGTTCTGAATAAAATCATTACTGGGGTCAGGAATGGATCTTGGGAAAAACTGGATATGGAAAGATGTGAAAAACAATGCAGTGGAAATAGAAAAGTGTTTCTCGACCTTGGCGACTTTAAGATGTGTGGACTTCAACTCCCAGAATTCTCCAGCCAGAATTCTGGGAATTGGAGTCCATGCATCATAAGGTTGCCAAGCTTGAGAAACACTGAAGGAGAATAATTGTAGGGAAAGAAACTATTGATAGTTAGTATAATCTCCCAACATAATGGAATGGCAAGTGGACTTCAGAGAAAAGATATGGAAGCTGCTTGAAAGAGAGAAAAGAATTTGGTTGCAAAAAAACAGAGAAGAGTGTGTATCTATTTTACTTAATAAGTAAACAATTCAGATATAAATCAATACTTGCAGAATAGGAGGAAGATGTTAGATGCAAATCACAGCACAGGAACTTTTTTTAAATGCAGAATTTGCTGAGGGTTCCTTTAGTATTATTTTGTATGATTTAGTATATTTCACTTACTGGCCTCTCAGTTTTATTTTGTTTTTTTAAGATTGGCTTTGCAAGAAATATTTAAACCTACTTTCCTGTATATTATTATCCCCTATAAAGGCAATCTACAAAATGGTGTCTTCAGTCATGAAAATGCCAGAAGATGAATCAACTCCAGAGAAACGAACAGATAAAATCTTCAAACAGATGGATACCAATAATGATGGTAGGTTTCTGCAATTAACTTTTCTGGTGTGCTTACCTAGGATGGGGGTAATGATAGTGGGCATCTGTTTAAATCTCTGTAATCAAGAAATCTGTGCAGACAGAAATTGTTGCATTCAAAAAAAGTCTGAGAATCTTACCTGTCCATTAAAAAAATCCAGACTCTAAAGTCTCTGGTTCTATAACAAGACCATTTGTTTGTAAAATCATATTTATTCACACATACTTTCCTGGGATTACCTTTTTCCTCTTGTATTCTGTTTTTCTCTTCCACTGACAGTCTCTGCCAAGCCCTATAAAACTTTGCAGATAAGTTTTTGCAACTGAAATAAATTATTGAAAAGTACTGCATTTATTCTAATTTAGACAGTTCATTCCTGCTTCAGTTTTTTAAATTCTACAAATAAGAAAGATAAATTGAGTTGCGCACATTATATACAAATCCATTTGAATTATAAGGAGTAATTAAAATTATAAATCATCATGTTACTTCAGATTGGCAGCCATTATTTCTGTTCCTCCAGCTGGATTACTAAAAGCCAGTTTGATCTAGTGGTTAAGACAACAGGCTAGAAACCAGGAGGTCATGAGTTCTAATCCTGCCTTAGGCATGAAAGCCGTCAGGGTGACCTTGGCTCAGTCATTCCCTCTCAGCCCAACTCATCTCACAGGGTTGCTGTTGTGGGGAAAATAAGAGGAGGAAGGAGTATTATGGATGTTTGTTTCCTGGCATTATTTATGAACATAAATAAAATGTATTACTTAATATAGATATTAAAAGTTAAAAGCAGAGATAAAGTTTTCCATAGTGGGACCTTTTTCATTGTCTCTCCTTTATCTACTATATTTTTCAACCAGAAAATGTAGTAGAGGTCTCCTTTGAAAGCAGAATCTTGCTTCAGAACCTTTGATCAATCAAGATTAGAAGAGAAGAAGAAGGAAGTTTAAGGTCTTTGTAGTGCTAAGGCTAGTTAATGGAGCCACTAGCTTTAAAATAGGTTCTGGAGAAGACTCTTGAGGGTCCCCTGGACGGCAAGGAGATCAAACCAGTCAATCCTACAGTGAATCAACCCTGATTGCTCATTGGAGGGACAGATCTTGAAGCTGAAGCTCAAGTATTTTGGCCACATAATGCGCAGGGAGGACTCATGAGAAAAGCCTGTGATGCTGGGAAGGATTGAAGGGAAGAGGAGAAGGGGATGGCAGAGGATGAGATGGATAGATACCATAGTCAGTGTGATGGGTGTGAGCTTGGGAAGACTCCGGGAGGCAGTGCAAGACAGGAAGGCCTGATGTAATGCAGTCCATGGGGTCGCGAAGAGTCGGACACGACTGCGCGACTGAATAACAACACAAAATGTGTGCATTGAAAAAATTAATGTAAAGGACACATATACATGCAGAGACATAATTATTTTGATAAAATATCTCAGTTAAGGATGGATATAGGCTTATGTCTTGTGATGAACAAGTCATGTATTGTATAAAACGTTCTTAAGACTGTCAAAATTGGTTTAATAAAATTAGTATTCCAATTGCAGAGCAGGCAGGCTAATAAATTTGTACAAAGTGTAAGTCTATAGCCTTGCAGGCAATTAAATCAAAGATACAGATATTCAGCTAAGCCAACCTTAGTGCTCAGTTATTTAATTTGGTGATATTGTGGCCAAAGGGCTTAGAAAGGATATAAATATGCAGTGTTGAATAATATAAAAAAACATTTGGTCAGAAACAATTATTGCTAATTTGAAATCACATAACCAGGATCTCTTTGTGAATCCTGTCAGAGGGCCTAGATTGTATGTTGTTGCCATTCACACAAACTTACATATATATCCACCATACTGTTACTTTCCAGTATAAGTGACATTATGCCCAACACAGAATAAAGAACAATTAGCAAAACATTTTAGACCCTGGAAATAAGGGAAAAGAAGAAGAGATATAACTAAAGCTAGTTTTATTAACATCATTCTATTTTCTATTCCTTTCTTTCTTTGGAAACTATCCTTCTTTCATTATATTTTATTCATACACTATTTTATGGTCTTTACATTTTTTGTTCCATTCTTTCTGAGGAATACATCCAACCACAGCTTTGTTACTCTTTCCTTCTTCTCATTCCTTTCATAGCTTTGTGTGTATGCATATGATTTGATCCTCATTTGTATTTATTTATTTATTTGTATCCCACCTTTATTATTTTTACAAGTAACTCAAGGTGGAAAACATATCTAACACACTTACCTCCTCCTATTTTCCCCACAACAACAACTCTGTGAGGTGAGCTGGGCTGAGAGAGAGTGTCTGGCCCAAAATAACCCAGCTGGTTTTCATAGCTAAAGCAGGACTAGAATATCACTGTCTCCTGGTTTCTAGCCTGTTGCCTTCACCACTAGACCAAACTGGCTCTCATATCGTCTCTATTATGACAGCACCATCTCATTCTTGTATTCAGTTTCCACTACCTATTCATTCTTGAAAAGGGAATCAAATCCTATTCAGATTGGCACCTTTTGGTGCTATGAGATTTGGGGCATAACACTTGGGGATTGTCCAATGCTATTTCAGCATGGTCTCTAGCTGCATTATGAACTGAAACTATGTGTTTCATTTTTTAAAAAAATGGGTTCCTAATTATGCCATTAAAATATTCAGATATTCATGGAATAAATATGTAGACTATTGCTGCTATGATATAGCCAAGTTTCAGCATTTCCTGGTAACATTATGTTTAGCAGTCAGGATTTATGGAATAAGTCACAGGAGCTGAGTTTGCACAACATGTCAGCCAATGCCAAATAAATCACATTGGGCCTTGGTGTAAAATATGAGTCTGATTGTGATACTTTCATGACCTAACTGAGGAAATGCTCATGACATCAGGCTAAGTCAAAACTGTGTATATTTATTCACAGATAAGCCAACCCAACACAGTAGGAATGAATCTCAGTTAAACTTGTATAGAACTATAGAAAAAACTATTCCTCTTTCAAGACGCTAGTTATTCTATTTTTTACTGATTTTCCTGGAGTAATTGCCCAGGCCTTAAGTCATATGATAGCTTTTCCCTATATTACAAAATTGACCCAAAGCCATTCCAGGTCTTATGCAAACATGGGATTTTGATGGATCTGCATGATAAAGTATAAACATATTATCTTAAAGCCAATTTGGTTTAATGCAGAGAGCCCATGAAGAAAGCTACTAGAAGGCCTAAACAGTTCAAACATTTGAGTGGTAAAAATATCATGATGCATTTGGTCTGAGGTGGTAGCAGAATTGTCATGTGAAAGGGGAACTTTATGCATAATGATATTCTTTGAGTATAAAGAGTCTATCTCCTTTATGGCATGGTTCAGTCATGGAGTGCAGTAGCCTGGGACAAAAAGAATAACATTTAGAGTGTGTTTGAAGATACTAATGGAAGCATGTTTTCTTATATTTATCTGCTGTGCACTCATTGTATCATGATCAAATACAAGAGGAACTTAAGACCCAGATAGTCCCATGAAATTCAACAGCCCTTTCATCCTACATTACACTGAGGACTGTAGCTTAAGAAGTTATATTGGAGCAATCATACATTTTGACTTTGATTATGTTCAGTTAAAACTCTATTTTTGTTTTTACCATTTTAAGCTTGTATCACATATAGTATATAGTAATCTGAAACTGCATTTTTTAAAAAAACCACAATGCAACTGCATTCAAGAATGAAAATGTTGTTAGCGTCAGGAGGACTGTTCCAAATTTCAACTACTGCAATCTAAATAATTGCTCATTATGCATGCCTTTGCTTGAGAATATGCACCACTGGACATAATTTGACATATTTCATTGGGTCATCCTGAAAAAATATTTCTTACAGACAAATTTGCATAAATCCAATAGATGTGGGATAAAGCATATGGTTTTTCAACTGCAGCTTCTGTCGGAGTGCACGATCAAGTTACTGATGTTGCGGAAAATATAGTTATTCGCTTGTTGCCATGATGGGAAATGGAAGTCTAATGATGTGTGTCACTATCTGTTGGCAATGTAGAGACAATGAGTATAAAACTGTTTCATCCAAAATGGTTGTTTCCTTGCTCTGAAGACTTTGAATGGAATGTGGTAGAATCATCCTACTTGATAATAAACACAATTCTGGAACAGTGTGAGAAATCACAAAATCCCAAAGTGAGAAGCATTTAGCTCAGTGTTAGTGGAGCCAAAGCAAGTCAAAGAAACATCTCACTGAGGTTTCCGCAGCACATACAAGCAAAAATTGTCCATATCATAAAAGAAGAACAGTGGCAGACAAAAAGAAGTAGAATCATCCTCTCAAACTTCTATGGATGCTTCAAAATGCACAAGCCCAATATACCTCTTTGTCCAATTGTATCAATATCAGAGAACCCGATTACAACATAGCCAAAGAACTTGCAAAAATGCTTGGAAATCTCATAGATGGGAATGAATATTCTATCATTCCTCATTATAGCACCTCCAGAAAATCAAAGACCTAAAAATAGAAGATGAAATTATGGTTTGATCTGATGTCATAGCAACTTTTACATCCATAGACCCAGAACAACCAAAAAAATCCATGGCAGCATTATTACATAACTCACCTGACCTAGCTAAATCAAAGATCAAAATACCCAGAATCCTGGATCTCATTAATTTCTGCCTCACTATCTGCTTTCAACTTGATGGACAATATACCAACAAAACAGAGGAACACTCATTGGTTCATCATTCTCAGGACTCATAGGACAAACTGTAATGCAGTGTCTAGAAATTATAGCACTCCCACACATGCAATCAAAAGTATGATCCAGTATATAGATGACATCTTTGTCATAATAAAATAAAGGAACAAGTGGAGAGGACACATGAAATAACAACATCTTCAAAGGAATAAAATTGACAAGAGAAGAAGAAAACAACACACAATACCCTTCCTGGATATCCTCATCAGCATGGGAAATGAAGGCAAATTAGAAATGCAAGTCTTTTGAAAAACAATCCACATTATTAACCAAGTGCTCCATTACCAAAGTAACAAATTGACCTTCAACAAGAGGAGCTATGAAAGAACATTATTCAAATGAGCATAAATACAATGCAGCAAGTGGAACACAAGAAAAAGGAAAGAGCATCTTCTAACAAAATGGATAGCCACACAACTTTATCAAAATTGCCTGACTATTCAATCCACTACAGTACATCTGACACAATGTATGAAAAGGATAACACTGCCATACATCAAAAACATTTCAGAAATGCAGATAGTCCTCAACTTATGAACATTCATTTAATGATGGTCTGGAATTGGAATGGCCTTGGAAAGGATATTTTATGGCCTAGAAAGTACTTCTAGCCATTGAAATACTTTATAGGCCATAAAATATCCTTTCCCATTGCAATTGGCCACTGGAGAAGGAAATGGAAATTTCCACTAGAGAAGGAAATGGCAACCCACTCCAGTATCCCTGCCAAGAAAACCCCATGGACAACAACAAAAGGCTAAA
>JANHZU010038826.1:0-11752 GCA_032468055.1 Acrochordus granulatus | reverse complement strand
AAATGTTTTTCAGCTGAAAATCAGGCAAATAAATGATAGAAAAAGTATCTAGAATACATGGTACTTAGATTCTGCAAAAGGCATTTACTGTGGAGACAACAGACTGCTAAACAGGCGACTCTACTAAGAAAAAGCAGTAAATTATTTTTTTAACAGGACATCAATCTACCAAAACAAAAGGAGGCAGAAGCTTAGAAATATTTTGCTCAGATTTCACTAACTTGAAATCCAATTTGAAAAGGAAGAAAATAAGATTATGTAACTTTTTCCTCATGCTAATACTATAATTACTCCAGTTTTACCCCCAAATACACACTTGGAAGAATATTTTTAGAAGTCTATCTGAATGTTTTCATTTTATTTTTAATATTAGAAACCATTCTGAAAATTTGTACTAATGAGTGATTTCTCAAGTAATAGTACACTCCTAATTAATCTCATATATAAAGTAAAAGAGAACATCTGAAAGAGAGCAGTTTGGTCTAGGGTTACACCACCAGGCTAGAAAATGAAGATGGTGAGTTCTAGTCCTGACTTAGCCATGAAAGCCAGCTGGGTGACCTTGGGCCAGTCACTCTGTCTCAGCCTAACCCACCTCAAAGGGATGTTGTTGTAGGGAAAATAGTATTATATATGTTCACTGCCTTGAGTTGTTATAAAAAATATTAAAGGAGAGATATGAATAAAATAAACAAAATAAATATAATTCATATGCCTGTCTATAGTTACAGATGTGGTATATAGTTTGATTTACTAATGATTTTGGGAGGGAAAGCAGTTTTATATTTCTTATGTGAGGAAATTAAAGTACACTATTGCTGAATCAGGACAACATTCTGAAACATGGCGGTTTCATGGAAGCGTGTAAATCCACATGTTTAAGTTGCATATAATAATGTTTAGGATATACTGAGCTATGCATATTAATGATAAGCTGCTAGTTCTATTATTAAAAATTTCAGTAATATGCTTTTGCAGTCTTTACATCATGTGGTTGAAGGCCAATAGGCAAACCAGAGATCAGGTGAGGACAAGTTGGTCTTTTCAGGATTCCTTTATTTTCAAGCTCTTCTACCCATTGAGTCCCTCAGGGAAACTGGAATCTCTTGTTCTAACCACTGTTTAACAGGAACAAATAATGTGCATTTACGGACATGTCTGTAAATTTCTGTTCTATAAAAAAGAGAATCATTTAATTAATAGAGCTAGTTGCTGAATCAATAGACAATATAAAAGAAATATTTGGCTGCAACTGAAATTGCTTTTGAACTGGAGCCAAACCAGAGAACAGCAGGCTCTAATTATGAGTTATCCTGTTCACCAGAAGAGCAGCAGAAGACTAGTGAAAGCAAGTAATGGAAACAGCAGTAATGTAGCTCTGTTTTGCCCTACCCAATATCTGCAGAGGTCTGTGTTGCATGGTGTTCTGTTTCTTTATCTGCCGTGCCTTCCTTAACCAACATCAAGTGGGATAATGACAGAATGATCTCAGTTCGAATCCAAGGCAAACCATTCATAATCAAAGTAATCCAAGTCTATGCCCTAACCACTGATGCTGAAGTAGCTGAAGCTGATTGGTTCTATGAAGGCATACAACAACTTCTAGAACTCACACCAAAAAATGATGTCCTTTTCATCATAGGGGATTGGAATGCTAAAGTAGGAAGTCAAAAGTTAACTGGAATAACAGGCAAGTTTGGCCTTGGAGTATAAAATGAAACAGGTCAAAGGCTAACAGAATTTTGGTCATAAAATACACTTTTCAAACAACCCAAGGATGATTGTACACATGGACATCACCAGATAGTCAATAATGAGATCAAATTCATTATATTATTTGCAGCCAAAGAGGGAGGAGCAATATACACTCAGTAAAAACTCATGAAGTTCTTATTGCAAAATGTAGGCTGAAATTAAAAAAAGTAGGGAAAACCATGAGGCCACTCAAGTATGACTTCAGTGATATCCCTTATGAATATACAATGGAGGTGAGGAATAGATTTAAAGGATTAGATCTGATATACAGTGTCTGATGAACTATGAATGGAAGTGCATAGCATTGTTTAAGAGGTAGTTACTAAAAGCATCCCAAAGAAACATAAATGCAAGAAAGCAAAGTGGCTGTCTGATGAGGCTTTAGAAATAGCCGAGGAAAGAAGGAAAAGGAAAGGCAAGGGAGAAGATATACCCAAATGAATGCAGATTTCTAGAGAATAGCAAAGAGAAATAAGAAGGCCTTCTTAAATGAACAATGCAAAGAAATAGAGGAAGACAATAGAATGGGAAAGACTAGAGTTCTATTCAAGAAAACTGGAGATATCAAGAAAACATTTCATGCAAAAATGGGCATGATAAAGAACAAAAATGTTAGAGACTTAACAGAAGCAGAAGGGATTAAGAAGAGATAGCAAGAATATACAGAAGACCTATACAAGAAAGATCTAAATGTCCCTGATAACCACAATGGTGCGGTCCCTGACATAGAGCCAGACATCCTGGAGTGTGAAGTCAAGTGGTCCTTAGGAAACATTACGAACAACAAAGCTAGCAGAGGTGATGGTATTCCAGCTGAACTATTTAAAATCTTAAAATATGATGTTGTTAAAGTGCTGCACTCAATATGCTAGCAAATTTGGAAAATTCAACAAAGGCAGAGGAATTAGAGATCAAACCACCAACATTTGCTGGATCATGAAGAAAGCAAGGGAATTCCAGAACAATATCTACTTCTGCTTCATTGACTATGTTAATGCCTTTGACTGTATGGATCACAACAAATTGGCAAATTCTTAAAGAGATGGGAGTACCAGACCACCTTACCTGTCTCCTGAGAAACCTGTATGCTGGTCAAGAAGCAGCAGTTAGAAATGAACATGGAACAATGTTCAACATGTTCAACATGGTTCAACATTGGGAAAGGAGTAGAACAAATCTGTACATTGTCAGCTACCTATTTCACTCATATGCAGAACACATCATGTGCAATGCTGGGCTGGATGAATCACAAGCTGGAATTAAGATTTCAGGGAGAAATATCAATCACCTCAGATATGCGGACAATACCACTCTAACGGCAGACAGTGACAAACAACTAAAGAGCCTCTTGCTGAGGGTGAAAGGGGAGAGTGCAAAAGCTGGCTTGAAACTCAACATTAAAAAAAACTAAAAGCATGGCCATCACCTACAGACAAATAGAAGGGGAAGAAATGGAAGCAGTGGCAGATTTCACCTTCTTGGGCTTCAAGGTCACTGCAGATGAAATTAAAAGATGCTTGCTCCTTTGAAGGAAAGCTATGGCAAACGTGGACAGCCTGTTAAAAAGCAGAGACATCTCCTTGATGACAAAGATCCATATAGTCAAAGCTACGGCTTTCCCAGGAGTAACGTATGGTTGTGAGTATTGGACAATAAGGAAAGCTGAACACCTTTGTATTGTGGTGCTGGAGAAGACTGCTGGAGAGACCCAGAGAGTCCCTGGGACTGCAAGGAGATCAAACTTGTCAGTCTTAAAGGAAACCAACCCTGACGCTGAAGCTTAAATACTTTGGCCACAAAATATGAGAAGATTCATTGGAAAAGACCATGATGCTGGGAAAGATGGAAGGCAAAAGGAAAAGGGATGGCAGAGATGGTTGGACAGCACTGTGGACGTGTTGGGCGTGGATTTGTGTGGACTCCAGGTCGCAGTGCAGGTCAGGAAAGCTGCATGATGTGGTTCATGGGATCGCAAAGAGTTGGACGTGACTGAGCGACTGAACAACGATAACAGAACGTGTGACTAGTTTTAAATGTTTCGCAGTTCTCAGGCATGCCACTGGCTTGAGGAAAGTCCACGACTGCTACTGGACAAAGATGTGCAAATGCCATTCTCAAATTTCATACTTGCAAGGGAGGATCTTATGTTTCAACCTCCCTTAAGCTCCTTCATGCTAAGCTGCTAGCCCAATTCCTCCATGGAACTTTGGTTCCCTCACCCCCAGGCCAGTTTCTTGTTTCAGCTCCCTGAAGAGGGGATGTTCTAAATTGTCCTGCAATGGGATGGGGGAGTCAGCGTTTATTGCCCGTAAGTGATGTTGTTGGCATTTGCGTTTAGCAAAGGGAAACGACAGTGTCCTTTGCTCCAACCTAGAACTGGGTTGTGTAACTTAAGCCGCTCTGTTCACTGGCTAGGGCACCTGCAAGAACGCCGTACATACGAACTCTGTCTGGTCTTTGACTGTCAATTGCAAGAGAGCTGTGCAGCAGAGGACTGATCCTGCCCTTTGCAGCTCTCCAGCAGTGGCTTCAACAGTTATTTGGCATTCCAGGAAATAGGTTGGCAACTTTAGCTTTCGTATGGTTTCTGTATTTATAAAATGAACACTTATCACAGAGTCTACGAGAGCAGGAAGCTCCACATTCTGTCTGGAACCTCAAGTAGCCATAATTTGGAAGCTGCTCAAATTTTGGTATGGAACCTGCTGGCTATGCACTCTGTTGCATTACAAGTTGTGCATCTCATTGCTATGTCAGGCAATTCGATCATGGTTGGCCTGAGTGTGTATCCTGGGCTCCCCAGTAACAGCCCAGGCCTCGATCCCTTCTTCTTTGTTCTTTCCTGAAGACAGGGATCTTTTGATTGCTCCGATTTGCATGGGTTTCCCCCTCAATGGATTCCAAGAAGTCATTGGAAAGGAGGGGTGGTGCAGGGGAAGATAGAAGGTAGGTGATGTTCTCCTTCTGGTTCTCCCCCTGCGCCAGCTCTTTCAGCCAGGCGTGATAATTACACAACAGCTCTTCCAGGAAGGTTAAGTGCCTCATCTTGTCAGCTCATGTCTGGCCAGCTCTTCTCCGAACTGGTAAGTCAGGGCTGGGTGATCACCAGCAAGTGATTTAACATTTGAAATATATGTCTTTTCTCTGCTCTGTCCCTCCTTGAAGTTCCAGGTCGCTCAATTAACTGTGATTCTTTGCATGGGATCCCCAAAATGTCATTTTAATTTATGCATGAAGTGTTGATAGTTGTCCCCTCATTGGATCACAATGCCCAGTTGGCTGCTGCTTCCTTCAGCAAGCTGAGCACAAAACCTCTTTGGAGTCTCTGCCAGTCTGCATACCATAAGCATTGCTGTTGGTATTGCAATAAATCTGTCCATCCGATAGCAAATCAAGTGGCATCTTCCCTTCACATTTTATGACATTTATCTCACGGTATAGGTAATTTCAAGTGTCTAGCACTTGCAGCCATGAAGTTGCCATAGAGCTGACAACTATAACATGCTTCCTATGAATGCATTCTTTGCAAAAATAAAAAGTGTCTAGCCGCATCGCTTCTTCCTTTCGATAAATTTCATTCCCCTCTTGCATAATGAAATAAGGAGGAGGGGATCGCATCCAGTGACACCCACTGACTTCAGTTCAAATGCAGCCAAGGGGTATCCCAAGAAATAGTCACTGATATCAAACAAAGCGGCTTCAACCGAATCACCTCCATGTTCCTTTTGCCCTCTCTTTTCACCTGAGATGCACTTAGAAAACAAACAAGGAAGGAAACACAAATGTGCTTTCAAAACGGACATTGCACTTTTAGTTTTTAAGAATTACTTCTATGGATTTAGAGACCGTCAATGCAATAGATTCAGATGCCCAATTGTCTCTCTTGAAATGTCACTGGGCCTGTTCATTTTGTGGTATGAGTTAAGTGCTGTCAACGAGGCCACTTGCTTTGCCCATCCTTGGGGGCCCTGGCCTTCAGCTGCTGCTTTTACAGGCCAGACCGATCTATGATAAGTCTTCTCTCATCCATAATTTTAGAAAGCATGAGGGGCCCACTTGGCATGTCCAAGCAGAACCTGGGTGAGCCCAGAGGGCAATGCCCACCGAGGATTTGAGTTTTGCATAAGCTGAACGTCGAGAAGAGAGGGGGTAGCTGCCGTCAATGAATCACTGGGACTTCTCAGAGCACTCCCTATTTTCAGTAACTGGATAGGAGACTGCGTTTAAAGTTGTGTTTGAGGCAACAGTTGGGACACTGGTGTCGCGATGTCCTCACTGCTCAGGATTATCCCTGCCTGACCTGACGGATTCTGTAACTGTTAATCTTCAGAGATTTCCATTCCCTGCCGGCAACACTGAATCCAGGGTAGGCTGAGGAATTCGAGGCCCCCACGTCAACTACAGATGCATCCCAAGTCATCGAGAGCCTAACACGCAGTAGGTCACCCTCTAGATCAGTTTTTTGTCTCCAGGCGGTTGTAACACGACTTGACACTGCAGGAAATTGTCATCAGCCATTGCTATGGTCAGGCTCTGATTGCCCTCGGGTTCACTTGGTGTCTCCTTTCGATCAATCTGCCCAGAGAATTTCTGCACCCAGAGAGTTTGGAAAGGGAGTTTGGGGTTCTCCCTACAGTTGGGAGCACAGTTTGCCAAACTCTTGGCCATAGACTGGAAGGGGGAGGGGGTGGCAGGGATCTTGGATTGCATGATGTGGCCTTTTCCTGCCTCTTTACTTTGGGATGTACCTTGCTTTATTGAGCAGCTCTGGGAGATGAAAATCCTGGAGTGCCACTGGAAGAAGATGAAGGGGACATCAGATTGAACATGATTATCCTGTTATCACATGGCGGTAAGGGTGACCAAACGTCAATCTTTCTTCATCCTGACTGCATCTCTCATCATCATTCAGCAGCTTTATGTAAGGTAACCTGGTCACTAATGGGGAAAACGTGCTACAGGAAACTCTGTGGGGCCATTCTAAAGTTGCTCAAACACATTTGGGGTGGTACTCAGAGTGGACAGGTTGAAATTAGGTCCCTGGGACAAGATCCTGTCGGATTATCTGGGATCAATCTGAAGCTGTCACTCCTGCAGAGGTGGATCGGGTCCTTCAAACAGTCAAGTCAGCTGCCTGCCTGTCACATTCAGGTCCCTCCCAGGTTGTCAAGGCTATCTGGGAGGTGTCTTCAAAGCTGGGTCAGCTTCTCGTACACAGCAGATGTTCCTTTTGGCCCCGAAGGTCAAAGCTCAAATGACACGTCCTTAAGGGGGTCATCTGGTCTTTCTGCACAAACCAAAAGGCTCTCCACTAAGATTTCTCAACTGGAACTTGCGGTTTCTCTTGTTCTCTGAAGTGAACAGAACTAGCAAACAGTTTCAGCTGAAAATGGTGCAGAGCAAAGACACGGTTAGTGACTTGGAATCCACAAACATTTGCCGAGTGGCTGCAGAAATGATGAAAAAGTTAAGGAAACATTAGGAAATGCACTTGTACTTGCTGTGGAACCAGGATGGAACCTCAGTCTGAAAATCATGCAACCCGGTCAGGAAACAAGCTCCAATCTCAGGGGGCAGCTGAGCCTATTATGCACCCAGAGCAGGGTTTGGACAGTCACCTTTCTTCTCCTCAGCGTGGTGTTCTGCAGAGGAGAGGTTTGCCCAGACGCAGACCATTGATTCCGCGTTCAGTTCCCTTTTCGACTCCGTAATTTGCTCTCGGAGTTGGAACAGAACGTCATGGCCTGGTGCTTACAGCTGGGATCCTTGGCAAAGCGTTGAGAATGGGGCTGCTGCGGATGTAGGCAGCCAACTGAAAACTGTGTCAAGCAGAGTTCCAAAATGCTTGCCGTCATCAGGACCTTTGAGTTTTACGTGCAACAACAAAGGAATCGACGGTTACCCAAGCAAGTCCGAGCATCATGAGGGAGGAGATAAGGGAGGGCAGCGACATATATTTGCGGCTGCACACACACTTAGCAACACGAAGCTCTGTGTCGCTTGAGTTGTCCGCCAGGTAAGGTTCGCCTTCTCTTGGAGACTGGGTTTAATTAACCCGTTGCCTATTTCTGCCGGAAATATGCAGTCCAAAATTGAAACGGGGTATGGACCTTCTACTGCAAGTCAGACATGCAGGCTTGGTACTCCAGAGAAAACACTGTTTTACTGTTACTGCTACTGAAGCGTTTTTACGAGCCGATGATGGCTGGTCACACAGTGAGCCAGAGGCTTAATCTGGGTTTTGCGTATTATCCACCTGTTTGGTCCTTCGCAGATCTCGTTGCGTCCTCATCTTGAACGGACTGTCGCAGGATGGAATCCGTCCCAAGTAAAGCTGAGTCACGTGAGATTTAGGTTTTCCAGGGAGTAAACCCCTTTCCTAGAATATACAGTTCAGATTATTTTAAGAAAGGAACTCCTCAGAATATAAGATGATTTTAACCGTGTGACCTCGGCTAATCTCGCAGATGAAACTCTGTCAACGTTGTACAAAGCCTTCCATGAAAACCGAAAGAAAAGTGACTCCCAACAGCGAGTGACCCTGATTTCCAACTCTTGTCCGCAGGCAATCGGTTTCCAGACGAACTATGAGAAACGTTGTCTTGTGCGTTCTTGCTGTGATGCTCTGGTCGCAAGGTAAGGTATCACCCACGGTCACGCGACACTAACCGTTCTTCTTCCGCAGGTGCAGCCCCTCCCCGTGGAACCGGAGAGGAGGACTGGGAACAGCCTCATGGCCTAACTCCAGTCTAGTTTCCACACAAACGTTACGATGTCCTCATTCTGTTTGCCAAGTTAGGACCCGTGTCAGGGCACTGGGTCAGCCCTAGTTGGCGAGACGGAGGCGAGACTATGTTGCCTTACAAGAAGCAGGGAGTCCTTGCTTGACACCCATCACAGTCAGAAGTCATTGCGGTCAGATGTTGAGGCACCCATTTGACGAAAAGTACTTTTCCAACCTAGAATTGCTTGTCCTCTTTTTACAAACTAAGATGTGAAAGTCTTAATTGATAAAACAGTAATTGATACAAGTAGTCCTCAACTTACACCTGTGTAGGGAAATGTAGGGTTAATCCAGAGCTCAGAACTATGGGTGTGGTTTTCCCAGAGTGGTCTTTAGGAAATATGCACCTGCACAATTTTCTTATCACAAGAAGTTTGAGAAGCTAATGATGGAAAATTACTAATTGATGCTGTACACATGCGCAAACATTCTTCATGATGTAACCTTGTAACAATGCTGGAACTCATAAAGAAGGGGAGGTGTGCAGGGGGGAGTTTAGGGCTTTCAGCTCCTGCTTGTTGCTCCAGCAGCGAAAACTCCTGGAAACTTAGCTCTCCCCCGGCAGCTTGCTTTCTGCCTGCACTATAGCTCTGTGTGTGGGTTATTTCTTCATCTGGTGCGCAAGGTGGAGTATCAGAGCCCAAGGTATTGCTACAACCTGTAAATGAGTCTCCAATTTCGGTCATGAGTAATGAGAGCGTAAAGCAAGTCACCATGCGACCGCACCTGATTTCACAACCTTTGCTTTGAAGCTCTTTAAACGAACACTGCAGTTGTTAAATGAATGTCGCAGTCGTTCAGCGAACGCCACTGTTAAGTGACCAGAAACTGGACGATAATGCTGGTTTCCCTCAAAAACATTGCAAACTGCAGTCGTGTGACTCCGGGAAACTGCAAGCAGCCATCAATGCGGTCACGTGAACGGGACGGGCAGACATTGGAACTTCAGGTCCAGGTTGTAAATCCCTCTTTTGTCTCGGTTGCAACTTCAAACAGTCACTAAGTGACTTGTGGCAAGTCGAGGACAACCTGTAGTAGAAATGGGTAACTGTGGACAATTTCTTGGCAGTTTCCTGATCGTTTGCCTTGAACCTTTTTCTCCACTAGTTCTCACTATAACAGCACATTCCTAACAGAGCAAAGCGTAGTAGTTGTTGAGTAGTTACGTTTGCAAAGACAAACTTTTGAATGTTTGGATTTCAGATCTCACCGAATTAGAAAGCGAAGCTCAGATTTTTTTTTCATTCTGAAGTCTTTGATGCAAATGGATTCTCTGTACTTTTACTCAAACTCCCATTGACGAAAAGTGTTCACAAGAGTCTGGTCTATGCAGGTTAGAGATTTAGTTGCCTTTTTTTCTCTTCTGTTTCAGCTTTGGATGCTCTGATCTGTTATAAGTGTTCCAAAAGAAAATGTTTCACGACTGTACATTGTCCCACATCTGCAAATAGATGTACCACCGTAACCTGGGGAAAACCTGGTAAGTAGAATAGTGTGAGAAATAAAAGGAACAATTACATTGAGCCCATTTTTCGCAGTTTGGGGGAAACATTTCTGCATGCTTTCAGCAGAAGGCTGTGCAGGGCCCCTGACGCATGCAGAGACCACTGCGAGCAGCTTCCAGGACAGCTGCATAAACCTCACAAAAGGTGCTTCCTTACTCAGTCATAGAAGTGAGGACGAAGCACAGTCACTTCCTGGGGATGACTCAAATGGGGGACCTTCAAAAGGCTGAAAATGACGATGAACTAGCCCCCCTTGGCTTGATTCCAAAAGGAACCCTGTTAAGTGACCCTACCCCACCCCCAAAAGTACAGGTAGCCATCATTTAATGATCACAGTTGGGACCATCCTGTCTGTTGCCAATCGATGTGGTCTTTAAATGAGACATCATGCAATCATGGCTTGTGATTTTACTGCTGTCTTCTCCATTGATTCTGCTTGGTGGAAGCTGCTTGTGGACAGCACACATAGCACCCATGTGAGATCGGGGCACTGCCGAGGTTGTTACTATGAGGCTTGGTTGTAAAGTTACTTTTTCAGTGCTGCCATCATTTGAATGGCCGCTAACCAAGGTGGTTGCTAAACAAGGACTACCTGTACTAAATTGGCCAATATGAACTCTTTTCCACTAACAGAAGTTGAGGGGAGGTACGTTACTCTCTGAGTCCTGCTCTTTACTAGCCCTTTGTGTGCAAGGGCCGTAGCCTTCGCCCAGGGGACTCAAGGAGGATTCCCTTCCTGCTTCCTTCCCTGGGATATCCATTGAACGAGGCGCCAGTCACATTTCCAACTTCGGAGAACCTGGGCAGTGCTGCTTCCCAGAGCAACCCAATCAGGTTGGGGAGATCAGCCATGGTGGCAAGAATACGTCCAGGGTCCCTGGGTTATGATGCACCTTTCCGGGTGGAAAGAATCCTAGATGTATAGTTTGCACAGCTCACCTAAATTCGGATTAGTCTCTCAGGTATCAAGCAATAGAACGGTCCAAATTAATCTGGACCCTGCAACAAATGCAAAGGCTGCACTCCGTATTTTCTAAGAAGAAGAATGAGTGACGGTTCTTTAGTAACAGTTTATGAAACGTTACTCGTCACTTCAAGTTCAAGCTCTTTGCAAAACTCTGATAAACTATCATCTTGATGTGGTGATTGCAGATGCATTACCAGACAGCCGGTTGATTCTTTCGGATATCACATTCTTTAAGGGCGAGCAGGTAGGCCATGTTGAGACCCACCACCATGTCCCATGCTTCAATTGTATTGTCAAACACATTTTCACGTGAAAAAAGCAAAAATTTAGAATAATGTGAATAAGCTCCAATCCTGGCCCAGCAGATAATGACTTACTGAGCAAAGGGTCATCTATCTGGGACCTTCCATCACCAACAAAACGCAAAGCTGCTGAAGTGAACAATTAGATTCACTTTTTTCCAACTGCAACCCCTAAGTCTTTTTCCCGCCATCGGAGACCGGAGACAAATAATAACAAAGAGATGTGTCACAGAATTGGATTGTAGAAGATTGAATTCAATGAGAGGTTTTCATGCGACTTGTTGCGCCTCTGACAGATGCAACCGTTAGCGTTCACTTTCAGCTGGAGACCTTCTCAGTGATTTGAGAGGACTCAGCTCATGGATCCTGTGTGTGATTTGTCTGAAACCAAGAGTGATGTGGAATGTGATGCTCAGTAATACTGTCAATCAGTCCTATA
>JANHZU010038781.1:0-11755 GCA_032468055.1 Acrochordus granulatus | reverse complement strand
CAAAAGCGACTCACAACCCGGTTTCAAAGTTTTGAGGTCCGTGCCCCACCCCCACCCCCGGCTGCCACATGACCACATTTTGGAAGCTTGGCAACTGGCCCACATTTACGGCTGTTTATAGTGCCCCCTGGTTATGTGACCACCATTTATTACGCTTTTCCTGGACCCTGGCGTTTAGTTCCAGTTTCCAAAAAGAAACGCTTAAGAGCATACAGCGGGTTTATGTAACAACCCCCACCTAGGTTTGCTTAATGACCACTGCAAAAACGAAGATAGTAAAACTGAGTTTGGTCCCACGGTGACCCGCTTGATGGCCATCATTATTTATAACTGTAATTGCAGGGCTCAATTACGGCCGCAACTCGAGGACTACCGGCACTCAGATACAAATCTTGTGAAAGGCCTTCATTATCAGTGCTAGTGATTTAGGGTTGGAGACCTTGGAGATCTGGGATGTGAAAGACAGGACCGGTCTTTCTCCGGTTCTGGAGCCGGATGCAGGAGCCCGTTGCTCGGCGAGCGAGAAACGTGATGGACGGATCCGCGGTTACGAGCTGAGAGCTCATTCTGAACTCAGCGTTCGTGGAAAGAACCTTTCCAGATGTTCTCTTCAAGGGATCCAGAATAAGCTGCGATATTTCCAGAACGTGACACACGGGATTTGAGAGGCATCCCACTGGCTTCTTCAAAGATCAAACGGCGAGCGCATCAGTGGAGGAGTCCGGAATCGATCGAGGAAAACCCGAACCGAAGCTCGTTGTGGGTGGTTTGGACCGAAAGCCGCACAGAGAGCATTCGTCACGCGCCACTCGTCTGCAGGGAGGAGAAGGCCACTCGCTGGCGAGGCAGAGTCCTGACTGAAAGCCGCCTGCAGTCGTTTCTGTGAGGTTGGCGGAACACGAATGTCGTCATCCACCAAACAGAATCTCCTTTTCTTGCAAAACCACCCTCCGCGTTGAGCATTGAGGGCATTAATATCAGGAAAGACCAGACCCAGAATTTGCAACGGCAGGACACGGGGTCCTTGCAAATGGCTCCCCGAATTCCTGCTGCCGTTGCGCATGGGAATCTTAGCTCGTGTGCTTTCCTCCGTGAGGAATACGATGGAGAACATTCCTGGCCAGTGGTACTTGCCAAGGGGGGAGGAGGCATGCTGACTGGGGAATTCTGGGAGTTGAAGTCCACGTGTACTTTTAAGTTGCCAAGTTTAGAAACGTGGTCACAGACTGAGGACAACCTGGAAATCTTGAATGATCTCCATTTACCTGCACAACTTTACATATAGTTACATCTTCAGGACCGCTTCAACTTTATTCTTGGCCAAAAAGCACACTGGACTCTTTGGGGCCAGTTGCCACTACCTAGTGCACACATCTCACTGCAGGTAGTCCTTGACTTATGACCACAATTGGGACCAGAACAACCAGGTAGTTATTAAGTGGATTATATCTGGTCTTACTACCGTTTTTGCCAAGGTTGTTAAGTGAATCACCACACTTGAGCCAATCACAAGGTCGTGAAGTGAATCCAGCTTCCCGCACTGACCTGGCTTGTCAACAGCTGGCTGGAGGGTCGCAGAGGGCGATCACACGACCCCAGCGTGCTGCAGCTGTCATAAGTACATGCTGGTTGCCAAGTGCCCACATCCTGATCGCCTGACGATCAAAATGGTGATGCTGCAGTGGCCGCAAGCACGAGACCCAGTCGTAAGTCAATTTTCCCAGTGCTGTTATAATTTTGAACGGTCGCTAAAGGAGTGGTTGTCAGTCGAGGACTCCCTGTAATCTGTGGCTCGCTCTCCTGCGTTTCACGAGCTGGGTTTTCGGTTTTCAGAAGAGCCCCAGACCCAGCCGGCTTCCAGCAGCCCCCTTACATCCCAAAGCAGCAGGCCGCTTCACGGCAAGGTCTGGACGTCACGTTTACCTCCTCAAAACTGCTCGACGGGGTTGCTTCGAGCATGGGAGACGGGGAAGAGGAAGAGATTTGCATTTCTGGAGGGGAAAAAAACTGGCGAAGCGGCAAACCGACGAACGCTCAACGCGCACGCCAACCCGAAAGGCGGGCGGGAGGAGAGCTCTGCACCCAGCGCCACCGACCGCCTCTCTTCCAAGCGGATCGTTTCCGTTTTGTCTCCGTTTTTCTTTCAGGCTCCTCATCTACTTCCAGCTGGCATGGAAAAATCCTTGGAGGGAAAAAGGGGCTCGCCAGCTGGGAAACAACAGCAACCACCCGAACAAAAGCCACAAACGCTTTTGGAGGCGTCCAGCTGTTCCGCGAAGCATTTCCAGATGTGGCTTTCTTTGCGCCTCTTTGCAAACGGTAACTGCCCGCCCGCTGCAGCCTATGGGCTGCCTAAGGAGGATGGGGCCGGCCCGCGGGTCCCCTCTCCTCGACGAGGACGAGCCAACTCGCAAGCCATGACTAGCAGAACGTCGGCACGGAGGCTTCTGAGGACGGGGATATCGAGGGTCAGGCCAAGAGGCGGCGCTTTCTCGTTCCGAAAAGTTTGGAAGTGCCGAAAAGGGACACGAGGCTAATGAAACGCTCGAACAAAGAGATCTGGAAGGAGACCCAGAACTGGCTGTGAAACAAAGAGAGGAAAACCTGGGGGGCCGGTGGGCCACGGGCGCACTCACAAAATGGCTTCCAGAGGATGGGACTTGCTCAAGTCCGTCTTACTTTGTGCATCCGCTCCCAAAGGGACGTACTCCTTTTAGGAGCCCCAGGTAATTTTTTTTTCCTGGTCGGCAACCACAGTCCTCTGCCCACTTCTGCCCTCGAACCCCCCCCAATCATGACCTGCCACGCTGCAACTAGAGGGGGGCTCGGCCTGTTTTCCCACAACAGCATCCAAAGAAGCATGCAGGCAAGTAAGTCCGCACTTACTGCGGCCCAAACCTGGTGAGGAGGCGGTGCAACAAGTGCCACCGATGCTTCTTTTCGACCTCCTTTAGCAGAGTTTCTCAACCTCGGCAACTTGAAGACGTGTGGACATCTAAGCAAGCTGGCTGGGGAGTTCTGGGAGCTGAAGTCCATGCATGTTAAAGATGCTCAAGCTGAGAAACCATGCTCCTTATTACAGGTAGTCCTCGATCGACGACCTGAACGGAGCCTGGAATCGCAGCTGTAAGTCGTGCCAGTTATTAAATGGATCGTGCTCGGTTTTTTACAACGTTTGTTGTGGCAGTCGTTAAACAAATGTGGCGGTCGTTAAGTGACTCCATTGTCCACAATGGGCATGTTTTGCAGGAAACCAGAAGTGAACCGCAGTCATGTGACCATGGGATGCTGCAGCTAAGCGACCCAAATGTACTCTTGTGACAGTGGGGAGAGAATGTCCAGGGGAGGTCCATCATTACTTTGAACAGTCGCTAAGCAACCGGTCGTAAGTCGAGGACCACCTGTAAGCAAGCAGGGCAAAGTTGTGCAGCCCTCTCCTTTATAGATCAACAAATGGTTACAGCCTAAGACTTCAAAGAATAGCAGCAAAGAAATGCTTCAGCCCATAATGCATTTGTAAAATATTTCAGGGGCTGCGCAACTTTTGAGCATCGAGTCGCAAGTTTTCCCCGCCAGGATCTCCCTTGGAAATTCAATAACCCAAGAGCTGCAAGAGAACTCAGCTCATCCCTGAAATCTGGAAGAGTTCCTTTTTCATCTTTCTTTTGACCGAGATTGATCCAGGGAGGAAAGACAAAAGGAGGGATGAGCAGCCTTCGACTGGAAAGTGCGGGGGGAAAGATGGATTTGCGCAGAGGGAACAAACATCCAGGCGTTTTTCAGCCAGCTGCCAGCTGCAAAGTGCTGATCAGCTGGGCTGAAGAGAAGGAGAAATTCATCTGCTGGGCCTTTCTCTTGTGGGCCAAAATTCACCTTATCCTGCTCTTCCAGTTATAAAAAGAGACATGACGGTGTAGCCAGGATGGAGAAAAAAAACAACATAAATTACATATTTCTCTCTGTCAAATTGACTTTTTATGTACTATGGATGGATGGATGGATGGATGGGTGGATGGATGGTGAAACACACTTTAGATTTTTCTTTGCACTTTTATTATTTGTTTTGTCACTTACAAAGTTGCGTCACTTAGACCACCAGGTTCTCTCTATTTTCTCTCCTTTGAGCTGTTTCCCTCCAGTTATCAGGTTTTTCTTCTCTCTCTTTTTTGGCTTCTCCTCACTTTTTCATACCTAACGGGATAACATTCTTTTTTTAAACAATTTAATTTTTAAATGATTAACATGAGAACCACGTTTGGTCTGTTGATTAAAGGCACCAGGCTAGGAACCGGGAGGTCATGAGTTCTAGTGCTGCTTTGGACACAAAGCCAGCTGGATGACCTTGGGCCGGGAAGAAGGAAAGGGCTAGAAAACCGCAGGGAACTGATGTTGGTCTAATCCAGGAACTAATTAGAAAGCAGGAGCCAACAAGGTGACTTTGGGCCAATCCTTCTCTCTCAACCGGGGAAGAAGAAGATGAAAACAAGGGCAAACTAATTCCAAAAATGCTGCCAAGAAATTTGCAAGGACTTGTCCACTAATTGCTAAGGGTCGAGAATAATGTGAAGGAACTGAAAAAAGAAATGAATTAATATAGTTATATCACCCTCAGGTCATACCAGGCTGCCTATTTGTGGCAGTGGGAACATGCTCCTGGGAGGGATGAGCAAAGAATGTCGGAATGTATGCCAAATACCAGTATTCCCAGTAGGATCACCCAAAAAGTAAAGATCATCCCAACTTACTCATAAAGCAAGCAGGTATTGAGCAGGAAATAGGAAGATGCATTTAGTGACAATGGCAAAAACATCCATTCGTACTGTGTAGGAGGAGGCACTGGTAAACTACTCCTGTATTTTCACCAAGCAAACCACAAGGATAAACCAAAACATGTAGTCCTCGACTTATGACCACAATCGGGATCAGAATTTCCATTGCTAAGCAAGGCAGTTGTTAAGTGAGTCACACCCTATTTTATCACCTTTTTGGCCAGCATTGTTAAATAAAGCACTGCAGCTGTTAAGTGAATCATGTAATTGTTAAGTGAATCTGGCCTCCCCCATCGACTTTGCTTGTCGGAGGCCGGCTAGGAAGGTTGCAAATAGCAGTCACATGACACCGTGATGCTGCAACGGTCATAAATACATGCTAGCTGCCCAGTGCCTGAATTTTGAGTAGGTGATTGTGGGAATGCTGTAACAGTTTGAGGGGAAGGACCAGTCATGAATCACTTTTTTCAATCCCATGTTAACTTTGAAATGGTTGCTAAACGAACGGTTGCAAGTTGAGGACTACCTGTAAAACAAATGATGATATAATGGCAATATATTTTGGGAACAGATCATCCTGGAGAAAGTCCAGCAGTTCTTAAGCATTCTGACTCAATTACCCCATTTCCTGATCTCGAATAATTTCACTACCCCCATACAAATGCCCAAACTGTTCTTTTATTCAAGTATCTTAGCAGCAGCACTCACAACTTGGATTCACAAACAAGTATTTGTGAATATTCACATTACTCCATTAACAGTAAGGTATGACAAATTACGCCTAGTTTAAGAATTACTGTTGGGTGTGGTGGCTAAGAGTCAACGGCATATAATTGAGCAATCAATCTTCAGTAGTTATATTGTTTATGCGTAACACTACAGTGCTTTTTCGCTCCAATAAATGTTAATTCTAAAGTTTCTGTATATTAAACTAAGTTTAATAAATTTAAAATATTGCACATTTTCCAATACACTGAACAGGGAGGGAGTACAGCCAATATCACTGGACGACTCATGCCAGCATCCCTAGGAAGCCACCAGCAAGTGTTCCCACTTGCTTTTCCTGGAAACGACCTGCTCAGAAGCCACCTAAGGAATGCAAAGAGAAGCTCAAAGAGCCTGAATACTAAGCAGGAGAAGGAAGGGATATTAAGTATCTTTGCCGCCTTGAGTTATTTAGCTGCTGCAAGAAGATGGCACAGACTGACTACAAACAACGGCATGACAAAGTAGCAACAATGCTGCCCTGGAAGATCTGCAAGAAGCACCGTTAGCCTGCAAGCAAGAACTGATGGGACCACAAAATAGACAAATGAAGACGCTGAAGTGCTCTGGGACTTTAGAATTCAAACAGACAAGCACCTGCGACATAACACCCCAGACTTAAAAATTGTCAATAAGAAAGACGAAAAAGTCTGAATCGTGGATGTGGCAGTACCTTGAGACACTGAGACAGCAGAACAGAACAGAAGGAACTGGAGAAAACTACACAATATAAAGACCTTGCAAAACAGAAGTAGAGTGGCTGAAGAAAGCAAGACAGTACCCATAGTACTAGAGGTCTCGGGTGCAATTCTTCAACAGTTGAGCACCATCGGCATTGAGAAGGTCACCACCAGTCAGTTGCAAAAGACAGCTTTACTTGGTCAGTTTACATTTTGCAGTGATGCCACCACGCTTGCCTATCTCAGATCCTCGGGAAGGAGGACTCCTTAAGTGGATACAAATGCCAAACCCAGTCTAAGCATCTGGCCGATCCTGCGACAAATCCCATGAATAATATTGGACCCTGTGAAAACTGCCTGTGGCAGATGAGGGCAGAAAGGAGAAGGCGTTCGTTCATTTTTTAGAGTGATATCCTGCCTTTGTTCAAGAACTCACGGCTGTCCAGTTGTTCCCACCACGACAAATCCTCTAAAGTAGGTTGGACTGAATAATAAGTCGTAATCAAGCATTATCTGTAGAGCAATATTTCTCAAATTTGGCAATTTTAAGGTGGGTGGGCTTCAGTTCCCAGAATTTTAAGGCAGGTGGACTTCGATCCCCAGCTGATATCCATCCCTTAAAGGTGTCAAGGTTGAAAAACACTGCGGTAGAGTCTCTAAACTTTTCTCCGCTATGATGTCACCCACCAAACTCCGCGTAAATCCATCAACCATGCTTCATCCGTGTTGATTTCATGCCCCTAAGCAAGCCCTATGCATTACTCTCAGCTTTTGAGAAATGTGTATAAAACCTGTCTTTGCAAACATTTCCTTGCACGGGAGGGGGAAAAAATGGAGGCAATTTGACAGCAGCGAGAAAAAGCCCAGAGAATGGCCTTTTCTACAGTGCCCTTTTTTTAAAAAAAAAAGTCAAAGCCAAGCTGAAAAGGTCAACTTCCATTTAAAGAGAAAATATTCTGCTTGCTGTTTGGATGGGTAGAGAGAGCGCGTCTTCGAGATTTATTACTCCCTTAAGCTAAATGAGAACATAAGATGATGTATAGGAGCAGCTTCTCCCAGCCTGGCAGCGTTTCGGTACGGGAGGACGAGGATTTCCATTTCCCCCACCCAACTTGGTTCAAGACTCTGAAGTGCTGGTTTAAACCCTCCCTCAGCTTGAGCTGGCTTCAAACAACGTGATGGATTCTACATCGGGGTTAACAAATCAACTCCTGTGTTCCCATGACCCGCCTTGCCAAAGTGAAACTTAACATGGTGACTTGCTTCATTCAACGTACAGTACTTAGATCGAGAATAGGCTGAAGCATCCAAATGCAGCAACTAGTCCCGCGTGCTGGGTGAACACAGACACGGGGGGTTGTTAGCTTCCGGGGGCGCCCCAAATCTTTACATGACCTCTTAGCTGGGGGATTCTGGGAGCTGTCAGAGGTCCGCCCTTCTCACAGTAGCCAAATTTGAAACATGCTGGTTTGTCAGACCTGATGGAAGCAAACACAACCCTCTCTCTCCCGCCATCTAGTGGTGGCTCAAATGTGTGCAAACCACTCGCTGTTTCTGGGTGATTGGCCCAGCTGGTTTTCACGCCTAAGGCGGGACGAGAACTCACCATCTCCTGGTGATTGGCCCAAAGTCACCCAGCCAGCTTCAATATCTAAGACGGGACTAGAACTCCCTGTGTCCTGGTGATTGGCCCAAGATCACCCAGCCAGCTTCAATATCTAAGGCGGGACTAGAACTCCCTGTGTCCTGGTGATTGGCCCAAAGTCACCCAGCCAGCTTCAATATCTAAGGCGGGACTAGAACTCCCTGTGTCCTGGTGATTGGCCCAAGATCACCCAGCTGGTTTTCAGACCGAAGGCATGACTTGAACTCACCATCTCCTGGTTTCTAGGCCAGCACCTTCACCACTACACCAAACTGGCTCTCACTGCATGTTCATTCATTCAGGTGGGGGGGAGGTTTAACACTCCAGCTCCTTTCCTTAAACTTCTCAGAAGTTCCACTCCCCTTGTCAATCCACCTTTCAGGAGCCCACCCTTGTGGGGAGGGGGTCTTCCCTTCTCCCTGAATAGGGGGAAAATCCAGTCGAAGATCTCTCTACCCATCAAAAACGCCAAAACTGTTTGTGCACAGGTGTGGGTAGCCTGCTGAAGTCTTGCACTTGTGCCCCCTACTTTTTGGCAGGCTTCAGTTATCATTTAATCACGGAATTACTGTAACCCACTTCCGGGTTTTACACACTCCGTTAAACCAGAAGTGAGACAGAGAGCTGGATCAGCCTCACATGTCTCCACCAAACGTAGCCACAATTAATTCTAAAGCCTCTTTACGAATCGTGCAAAGGCAGCTACCTGGACTTTCGCTGAGTTGGTTCCTTGCATGGTTTGAACACGCCATTGTTCACGTTGGGGGCACGTGCCTTTTCAGAAAGGCAGGTGTTTCCTTCTCAGAGCCAATCGTGCTCCTCAAAGCTCCACCGAGGCTTTTGGCAGGGCGCGGGGGCGAGTCTCATTCTTCATTTCCACTCAAAACAAACCCAGGAGCTCATCTGGCCACCAGCTCTGCAAAACAGCACGGTTGTGATGGAAATGTTTTGACACCACCATGACAACCCGGCTGCAGCCCGCGCATACCCGCCCTTGGCTCAAAGCTCCGCAGATGGAAGAAAAAGAGGCGAGGCTTCCCAGTGCTGCGTTGCACCACCTCTGCCACAAGCCAGAAGATCACAGAAAGTGGGGAGGCTTGCAGAATTCATAGCCCATCGCCGGAGAACTTTCCCAGCGCAAGGACCGTCCACTCTAGAGGAGGCTCCGCTGTTTTGCACAGCTGCACGGAAATGCACTTGGCACGGAAATGCGCTCTGCCTTCTTCGACGGCTTTAATTGCAAAGCTACACGGGACAGGGATTTTCTGGGTCCTGCCCAGCGCTAACCACTGGTTTCCCGACCGCATCACCAGTTGGCTGGTTTCAACCCAACGCAGAAAGCCGAGCAGGCTTAATTTCTTAGGAGTCAATAGCCATAATTGGCTTCTGGAGGCAATGCGTCACGGGGATAGCCAGGATTAAGACTTTACTACATTCCATTGCATTAAAATCAAACCTAGATAACACAATCATTCTCCGCTCATGTACTAAAGCCTTCCCTCTTCCGCTGTATTCAGATATACAGTGGGATAAGAAACGTTGGAGGTCTTTGAAGAGAAGGGATGGAGAGGAAAGAAGGCAAGGGGAAGGTCTCAGCAAGAAGCTGCAAATCACAGCTGACAGACCATAGTGGTTTGTCTGGTGCGCGAATCTAGTCATTAGGTTAAATGAAGGTTTGGAAAGCCAGTTGTGGATTTTGCATCCCAGGGACAAGAGGCTGTAACACAAACCAAGAAAGCCTCCCTTTCAAACAGAAAAACGCTCAAGGTTCTCCTGCTGTCCAGACAAAAACACCCTAGATTTTGCAACCTTTCCTCCTAGCTGCTCCAGCCCCCTGATCGTCTTAGCCGGAGCGACACACAATATTCCAGATGTGGTCGCACCATTGATTTACATATGGCATTACGATACCGACATCTTTTTTTTCACTACCATTCCTTATTGTCCTAAGATGCTGCAGGCTTTGTTGTTGTTGTTGTTCACAGAAGATGCGCACTGCGCCGAAGCCTTCGCTGAACTGTTGACCAGTTTCAGATCCTTGTACGGATCCTTCTTATCGGCTGAGCATGCTTAGACATGCAAGGGCTTTGACCTGGTGCAGCGGCTCTCAATATGTTTGCACGACAACAGCATAAGGTGGCAACGTGAACAAATAATGAGTCAGGTGTGCAGCAGTAGATATGCAGCCGGTAAAGGAATACTCCAAGTATAAAACTGAAGAAGTATGTAGGCGATATTATAAGCACAAACTAAGCATGTGTGCACCGCAGAAAGGAATATAGAATTAGAGTAAGTCTGTATTCACATACAGGCTAAATTCGAATTCGCAGCCCTTGTGATCTGTCATGTAACATAAAGCCTGGATCAAGTATTTAGCTATATGATGGCTTGGGGGGGAAACTGTCTCTGTGTCTGCTAGTTTTAGCATGCAATACTCTGTCGAGGGGAGAGGATCAAACGAGGTTTGTCCAGGGTGTGGGGGTCTGCACATATCTTCCCCGCCCTTCTCTTGACCTTCCCTTGATGCTCTTGACCTTTTCGAAATCTCTTCCCTCCTCAGTCATGAAAACAATGGTGTGAAGATTTTGGATCGTCCTCCCTGCAATCTTAAGGACTAGAAACTTGATTTTCAGGTTTTGCTTCAAAGACGTGTCCTGATAGGTCAGCTGCAATCTTCTGCAACCCAAATACTGTGGTCCTAAATAGCTTCAGGTGTTGATTCCAGAATAAATTGCAAAGGGGTAACTTTTTTTAATCTGGAGAAAGTTCCCGCAAACTTTCATACACCAAAGAACGACTGGGAAGATCTGAACGGACACAGCTTGTTCGGCGGCACTCTCTGGTCGATTTTCTGCCTGAGAATTTTAAAGGAGACTTTAAAAGCTACCAGCTGACAGGATTTGTATTTGACAGGAACTGCTGCCCTCTGGTGGGAAATTTACTCGAATATAAACCCAGGAATTCAAAATGCAAAAAAAAATATGATGAGAAGGAAAAAAGTTACAGTCTTAAGCTTGATGACCTCGTCTGCAACTTAAAATATTACGAAATATTTAAAAAAATAAACTGTGTTGGCTCAGCTTACACCGAGTTATTTGTTTTACAGTTCCAAGTCAGGATTTTTTGTGAAATAAAACAGAAAAAGTGACGAAAAAGCAATCTACACCAACATGCTTAGAAAAATGCACAGGAAACCTCAATTAAATCTCCGAAAGGTGCGCGGGAGTGAGTGTGGAGTGTTTCCATTAAATTGTAAATCAGTTTGCAGAGACACACCTGGCAGCAGAGAGAGAGCCAAACGACCTTTCCTACCGAAATTCCAGGACGACGTCCTCATTCCTCTGGGACAGAGGGACACAGTTCTCCTTCCTGCAAGCAATCGGCGCGACTCGCGGGCAAACGAAATGCCGCCACCGAGCTCCAAATCGGAGCATTTCCTGCCGCTGCGTTTTCCTAGTGGCCGCCTTGTGACCTCCGACGAGGCTGCACGGCACACCTGCGACCGGAGAAGCCGTCTCCGTCCCCGGAGAAGCCAGAGGCAAGGCCGGTGCACTTGCGCCACTCCATGGTCCACGAGACGTCTTCGCCCCGAGCCGGACGAGGAGCGTTCCCAAGGCGGCCCCCGAGATGAAATTCATCGAGCAGCTGGGCAGAGCCAGGAGAGAAACCAGCAAAGCGACAAGAGGGCCGGTTGTGGCGCCATGGTGAGGACACCAGGCGAGCAACCGGGAGACGGCGAGTTCTAGTCCCGCTTCAGGCATGACAGCCGGCTGGGAGATTTTGGGCCAGTCTCTCTCTCTCTCTCTGCCCGGCCCACTTCACAGGGTTGTTGTTATTCCCAGGAAAATAGGAGGAGGACGGAGTATTGGGTATGTTCACCTCCTTGAGTGATTTCC
>JANHZU010038259.1:0-11780 GCA_032468055.1 Acrochordus granulatus | reverse complement strand
TCTGTCCAGTATGGTTGAACCTCTGGCATAGTTCTCATCTTCTTCAGAGCATGCAAGCCCCCCAACCACAGCAAGATGGTGCCTCACTGGGTGGACCTAAAATGGTAGAGTACTATTATTTCATGAGAAAGAATCTTTCAGGGCATGCTGAAGAAGAGACTGTTCTCATCAAATTGGGAGCTTCATTGTATATCCATCCTTCTTGCTTTTGCAGAAAATTATTCTGACTCTAGTCTGACATGCTGCCAAATTATGCTTGCTTGATTTTTTTAATATATAGTATGTGACAAAATAAATAATTTATTGATTCTTCTTGTTAAGTTGCCCTCATTCCCCATAAGCCAAAACCCAGCTGGAGGCAGGGAACTAAGATTGAATTCATCATAAATTCATCCATTTTCCTAAATTTGCATAATAGATTTAGCTGCCTATTACATTAACTAATGTTGTAGTTAATACTTATCCATAGATTAAGTAAATGGACTAGATTTGTACCATGTGGTAATCCACACACACAAACACTAATCAAGATTCACACTTGTGAACCTTGCAAAATTGAGCAAATGCACCTATCCTATCTTTATCTGGAATATGGGTATTCCACCTTTATTATTATAAATAACCTAAGATAGCAAATGTACCTAATGTTCTTTCCTCCTCCTATTTTCCCCACAACAGCAATCTTGTGAGGTGGGTTGGAATGAAAGAAAGTAACTGGCCCAAAGTCACCAGCTGGCTTTTAATTCAGAGACTCTTGGTTTTATATCTATATCTATATATATATAGATAGATATAGATATATATAGATAGATATAGATAGATAGATATAGATAGATATAAATATATAGATACACACAAACACACACACACACACCTAAGGCAGGCCAATACTGGTTTCATAGTTTCTAGGCCAGCACTTAATCACTACTCCAGCTTGCAGTTGACATGAAAAGTTCTGTTCCAATACATACATTCATGTGTGTGTGTGTGTGTGTGTGTATGTGTATGAGAGAGAGAGAGAGAGATAAATGTGTGGACTTAACTATGCTGGCTGAGGAATTCTGGGAGTTGAAGTCTCACATCTTAATGTTGCCAATGGTGGATACGCCTGATTGTGTAGGTAATATCTGCAATTTTAAAAAATGTTGTGCAAAGGATAGAAAAAATTAAGAACAGAAGGTAGGAGGAGAGGGGAGATGAAAACTTGTGGAAGCTTACATGTGTGTCTTATAAGTGTATTGCCTTTTGCCTGGGCTTTAATAAAGGTAAGATTTCTCTGGTGATTTTTCCAAATTGGAACAGAACTTTTCATGTCAACTGCAAGCTGGAGTAGTGGTTAAGTGCTGGCCTAGAAACTATGAAAACAGAATTGACCTGCCTTAGGTATTTATTTATTTGTGAAAATTTGTATGGCCACCCAACTCTTGCTGACTCCAGAAGCTTACAAAATAAAACCCCAATACAAAACTTCCTCCCCTGGTGACAACAGTCAAACCAGCCATTTGATAGGCTCCATTTCACTCTGGGATCCCCAGGCCTATTGACAAAACCAAATTTTCAGGACCTTACAAAAGAGTGTTAAAGAAGGGTCCAGTCTTATCTCTTCAGGGCTGATGTTCCATGGAGAGGGTGCCATTACAGAGAAGACCCTTCTTCTTGGTCCCAGATGGACCTCCTTAGGAGAAGGAACCCACAACTTTACTTACCTCTCTGTTCTAGTGAGTTGGGTAGTTACAATCAGGGAGAGGCAGTCCTTCAAAAACCTGGTCTCGAGCCATGTAGGGCTTTAAAGCTGACAACCATCACCTTGAATTGGACCTGGAAGCAAATTGACAGCAAATGCAGCTCTCGCAAGAGAGATGGCACATGTGCAAGCCTAGGCTTGCACAAAACCATGCAGGCACCACCTGCTCCTTGAGCAAGTTGTGAGTCCAGGAGAGCCCTCAAATTACACACTGGGCTAGCTAGAGCAGTGCAATCCCATCCAAGACCAAGTATGGCAGTTATCCCTGAGTCAAAGAATCCAAACCCAGAGCCATTTCATCTTGCCAAGGTTCAGTTTCAGTTGTTGCTCTCCATCCAACCCTTAACAGCTTCCAGGCACTGTGAGAGGGAGGTCACAGCATCACTTAACTCACCATAGGCCAAGACATACAGTTCGGTATCATCAGCATATTGATGAAATCTCAGCCCATGGTGGCAAATGATCACATGCAATGGTTTCATGTAGATGTTAAACAGAGGTGGAAAAAGTACTGAACCCTGTGGAACCCCATAAAAAGGGGACAAGAGCCAGACTTCTTGCTTCCTATCAACACTGACTGAGAGCAATTAGAGAGGAAGGAAGTGAACCAGGACAATATAGTGCCCCCGCTGCCAACCCTCAAAGCTATTCCAGAAAGATACCATGGTTGGTGGTATCAAAAGCTGCCAAGAGGTCAAGTAGAACAAGGATGGATGCACTACCCCCATCTCACTCTTGCCAGAGATCATCAAAAAGTGTGACCAATGCTGTTTCCATCCCATATGAAAGTCCAATCTACATCACAGGGATGTTGTTGTTGGAATAATAGGAGGAGGAAGGAGTATTAGATATATTGGCCACCTGAAGTTATTTGTAAAAATAATAAAGGGATAAAAATCTAATAAATTATCCAGCATTTAGGAAATCTCTCTGCAATGTTGGTTGTTATTGAAAAGTAGGCATCATAAAATAATATCTGCAATATCTCATATCTTCCTACAATCACTTTTATGACCCAAATTTATTGTAATATGGTAAACTGCAACATCAGGCTGCAGCCAAGAACTATCTATCCTCTTTAGAAGGATGATCGTGGTTTCTATGTGGGCTGAAAAATGATTAATTCAAGTTATTCCTCTATTTTTCTTATTTTAAAGAAGGATGAGAAGGAAGTTTTTTGAGGGTGGATGGAGAATAAACCCAAAGATCTCAGATAAATAATATTAAAGGAATATTGGAAGGACAGAAACAGACTCTTAAAAAAGAGATATGAAACAAAATTGTGGAAAATGATTAATGAAGAAAAGCATAAATTTAAAACATCCATAATAGCAGATGCAGGGATTTAGGTAATAAGATTTAATATCAAGATGGGTTAATGACTTTTCCTCTGCGTATGAATGAAATATAGAAAATGTGGATATTTACAGTATTTACTTACTTAACTATCGAAAGGAGTCACCAGATATATACAATGTAAATATCCTACCCCCAAATCTGCTTTTAATTTGAAAAAATGCTGCCAAAACGCCTTTGTATTTTCATGGCTGAGCATTGAATTTTAAAAAATAGCAAAAAATAATAATACAAAGGAATATTAAATCATAACATATTGTTGTATTAATAAAAATAATAAAATACGCTGGGTGCTCCCAAACTCCTTTTGATTTTTGACTAAAATAATATATTTGTATATTTCCATGAAATAGGGAAGCTAAAAGGATGCTTGACCCATTATCCTGGGATATTTTTTCATGAAGAGTAAGTGGGTCTCTGGAAAAAAAACATAGTTTGCATTCTTCTATCGTAACAGCTAATAATTCATGATCGGTTAGGCAATAGACGACAGTAATTCACCCTTGCTGAAAATACATTTACAAGGTTTCAAAAATGTAGAGTTTCTTAATAAGTAAAGAGGACATTCATTAACCTATTTGGGGGCTATTACAATGAAAGGGGGTGAAGAAAAACCCTGATAATATCTGAAGCTTTCACAAAACATATAGCAGAAAAGCAGGCAGAGTTAGGGGACTTTCCGAAGTACTAAATGTCAACCCTCATATGGCAGATGCGGGAAGATCTTACTAACATTCAGAAGATTCAGTGTTTTGTAATCTGAGATGTAGCTTGACTTACCTGACTTCTTATTCTTAATGGGAAACACATAATTCTTTTATAAAAACATAAAAAGGCCAGGCTGGATCATCTAGTCTAATTTTCTGCATTTCTTTGGGCAACGTGGATAGATTAACCTACTGTTGTTCTTTCACAGCTGGCATTAGAAAATGCCTGTTGGTGATTCTGGAGGTAGAAATTACAGGAATTAGATCCATTTATAATCCAGATTGGTCCAGTTGCCTTTAAATTGCTGGACTTCATCCTGAAATTGGCACCTGCACATTTAACAGAAAGACGGCTAGGTGGATCACATCTGATGGAAAGAAATTCCATGCTTCAACTGAACTGTGTTTAACTTTTATTGCTCCTGAATCTTCTCCGGATAGTCTTGATTACTAACATTGTGTGAAAAGGAGAAAAACGTTTCTGTCATGTATACCATGCCTGATTTTATATATCCATAATATGCATATTTTATATATCCTTAGTATGCACATTTTATCCATCTCTGCTTTGAAGTAGAATTTTTCAATTAATGGAGCCTTCTCTTGTATGACAATTTATGTAGCCTGAAAATAGATTTTAAATGGAAGGTTCATCCTCATGTCCCCAAAATCATGATACGTACATGTCCCAGTAACTTTTCATGTCATTTTTGCACAGTATGTATGTATGTACGGATCATATTTATATGCCGCCAATCTCCTAACGGACTCTTGGTGGTTCAGAATCAACCTTTTCTTTTTACCTTATCCTCAGTTCACAACTGAGGCAACTTAAAATCATCTTTCCAGTGTTAAAATATAATAATGTTTTTACTCGTCATAATATTTGTCATGGTTATTATGTACCATGTTTCATTGTTGATGTGGTTGCTGACATGGTCAGAGATGATATCTACCAACTTCTGTAGTACTTGTAGGCACGCTCCTCTCTTTTGTTATTGTTTTGGTCATTTTGGCTTTAGCTGTAGGAGGCCTAGCTTCTATAGAAATACCTGCAGATCTAATACAGGTCGTCCTCGATTTATTACCGTAATGGAGCCTACCCATTACAGTTGTAAGTCATGACGGTTGCAAAGCAGGTAACTCATGTGACTGACCCGATTTTATGAACATTTTTGTGGTGATTGTTAAGTGAATGTGGCTGTCATAAAGTGAACTCCATCATGTTAAGTGAATGCCATGGTCATTAAGTGAACCCATAGTTCTCTATGGGGCATTTTTTCCAAAAAGTGGAAGTAAATGCTAATTGTTGGCAAAAATGTATAAACTGCAGTTAGGTGACCCCAGGATGCCGCAATGTCTGTCAATGCCAGCCAGTTGTGCCCACAGGGGAGGGTGACCCTCAGAACTTCAGAAGTGAATTGTAAGCAGCTTTGGTGGAGGGATCTTTTGTAACTTTAAATGGTTGCTAAGCATCCGGTTGTAAGTTGAGGACTACCTGTCCCTAATTGGAACTCTCTGAACCACTTATCAAGTCTTACATGGCTCCTAAAATAAACTCTCTAACATGCTGAGCAGTCATAAGTACTTTGCATTTGTGATCTATCAGCTGGGCAATTTCCTTAAAATTAATGCCAGATCCATGAGCAAGAGAGCCCAGCTGACAAGCAACAGGCACAAAGCAACTCTCTTGGGCAACTTGACAGGCGATTAAATATCCTGCTTTAAAGAGTTCCTGCAGTTGCCAAACCCTACACATCCCACCACGTGTTAAGGAGAGTGAGTAGTGGTAGCTTTCCTGCCAGCAGGTAATCTTTGGTAAGAGGACAATCGAGGCTGGCGGAAGCCATCAATCACTTTCCTTCATCTATCCCCGGGTCAAACAGAAAGAACAGCATTGTCCTTGTTACTCTAGCGAAGAAGAGCTGACACATCTGGGCAACTGGTTTTCTGTCTGCATCCTTTGCTGACAGCTGACAGAAGTGTCGCATGTGACTGTCTGGTTGTGTCAGTTTCATCACTCTGTGAAATCAACCAGAAAGCTCAGGATGCAGTGATTTGTTACTCCTGATCCTGGGAAAAAGGCCTTGAATCGCACCTATTTCAATTCTTACACATAGCCCACTGGTTCAAAGAGTTTAGCTAATCTGGTAGGGACTAGTTGAAAATGATAGCAGTCATTCTTCCCTCCTGTGTGGTATTCACAGTAGATTTCTCCTAAGTATAGGATTTTCATTTAGGTAAAATAGCAAATAGGTATTAAATTTGCCTAATCCTCTTTTAAAATTTTATGCACAGCTGCTGCATCCTGTGATGGCGAATTCCAGAAGTGATTATTGTGTCAATAGGAGCTTTTGTTTCTAAAAGTCCAGAAGTACACCATAATGCCTTTTATTACAAATAAAATGCGAAAACCTTAAAAATAGGAAGTAGTATCTTTATGTCATGGGAAAAATCATAAATAGCTGCAAATTATTATTCATAATTCAGTGTTTACTCATTTATTACATCGCTTTCCAATTATTCTTCCTGGGGTTGTAGAAGAGCTCCATTTTTCTGGAGTAGCATAATGATAATTTTTCCCTGCTCCATTTTGTCCTTACTGTAATTCTGTGAAGTATCTTAGGCCAAAAATATTGAATGTCTGAAAATTACCTAATGGCTATGTCACATGAAAATAATAGCAATTTATGGTGTTTTCTAAAGTCATCCAATTTCACTGTGGCAAAATAACAGTAATTTGGTCAGGCTGTATATTATTTTAAGGATAGCTGGATGTTGCCATGAAGATGCTGTAAATCACTAGTGCTCCAGTGACCTGTGGGAGATCCAGCTTTAAGATATCTGGATTTCAACTCCCAGAATTTCCCATTTATCTGTGTGCTGAAACTCAGAATCATTATAATTATGCAGAAAACAGGATAGGGTACAAATGAAGCAAAAAAATGAGATAAGGATGAAGACCTTCCCCCATTTTGTCCTCCTAGTTTCTCTTCTCTAGTTGTCTTCTTTCAGTGAGGCTAAATTCCAGATTTCAGTGGCCAGAAAAGTCCCAGAGAACAGTAATAACTCACGCAAGCTTTTCACCAACTTTTCTCTTCTGCTTCTTAAATAAATCATATCCTCACTCCCTAATAAGGAAGGACCACAAGGAAGTATGCAAGCATGGAGGCAACAATGGGGGTGGGGAGGCTGCAGCTGTACCTCTCATTCACACATTCTTGTTTCTGAAATTATATATTCACCTTCTACATGTTCATTTAATTGTTATAAAATAATTAATTTTTCTTTTCTCTGGATTATATTTTGTTTATTGTACTTCTCCATTTTAATATTTATTTTTCAAAGTATACCTGAGTTCGATTTATTTAATTTGTATGGTCATCTATCTCTCTGAGTGATTCTGGGGAGTGAACAAAATTTTTAAAAAATATAAACCAGTTACAACAAAAATACAAAAATTAAAATATATAGCAGAGAATTTTTTTTTAAAGATGGCGGTTGGGAGTGGACATGGAGCATGGAACTCCTGCTGATCTCTTTGGAAGGTTGGGGGGCCCTTTTTTTCCTCCCCCTGTTTTTTAGCGTATGACCACTGCTCCTGTGGTTCTTTGGCAGCCACAAAGTCAGTTGTTAGGTGTAGTTAGTGGTTGGGCCGCTAAGACAACAGAGGCCTAGATGATGGCATCATATGGCAGTGAGGTGCAGCAATGTTGCTGGCTCCTAGGATCAGCTGTTTACACCTGATCTGTAAGAGCAATTGGGGCAGCGGTGTAGCAGCATAGAGGAGCCATCCAGGAGCATTGATGCGGCATAGGTGATGGTGGCAGCTGCTGAGACGTTGTTTATCTGTTTGGCAGCTGAGCCTTCCAGTGTGTCCAAGAGCAGAAGCACGACATTAGCGGTGCACCTGTGGCGGTGACAGTGACTGAGATTAATATCAACTGCTTGGTGGCCAAGGTTTTGGAGAACTACAGGAACAGCAATGTTAGGGCAGTGGTGGTGGCTGTGACACCATCGTTGGATGTTGAGATCAGCTATTCAACGACCGAGACCATTGGGAGCAGCCTGGAGCAGCTGTATGGCAATAGCGACAGTGGCAGTGGCAACAGCCAGTCCCAGCTGTGTGGTGGCTGAGGGCCTTGGTCATAGACTGGAACTCTGTTGGCTAGAGGCCTTGGGACCTGAGGTCTACTGCTGGATACAGGTCCAATGTTTGAATTTTGTGGGGTATTATGGCCATTGGTTAGATTGAAGAGACAGTGGATTGGCCACATTGGATAAATTATGGGCCTTGTTTGATTGGGGGTTGGCTCCAGCATGAAAGCTGGGCCAGTCTGGGTGGGTGTGCTGCTTTGTGGCCCTTACCCAGGGTGAGAGCTGGGGAAGAGATCTATGAGTTGTCCTTCCTCTAGCCAGCAATGAGAGAGCCTGGTGTGATGGGGGGCATTGCATGTTTGTGTGGAGGGGGGGTGAGGTGGGAGCCCTATGAAGTGCTGAGAGCTTATGCTATAGCGCTAGAGGCTCCTGCTGTCACCCCTCCTTCTAGGTTGGTTTGTTGTGTGTGTTGTGTTTGGGTATGATTGTGGGGGAGTGCAGAGCTATGGCTTGTAAAAAGGGGGGTTTGGGGGAAGGGAGAATCCCATTCTGAGAGTCCTGGGGTAGGAGATTATATTCACGTGGTTATGAGTATGAGGTGCTATGAGAGTCGGAAGGCAGGCCATTGCAGGGGAAGAGACCACCAATGTTTAGTATTGGTCCCATGTTCTGGCCCTCTGTGCTCAAGCCCCAGCCCTTGGTCAGCATATCCTTGTAAGCTGTGATGTCCAGTTGCTACTGATGAACATCAGGTCAGTTAAGAATAAAGCTCTGTGACATCATTGAGGAGGGACATGCTGACCTGGCATACATTACTGAGATCTGGCTGGTTCCTGAGAGGGTGTTGCCCTCTTGGAGATGTGTCCAACTAGGTTCAAGATTCGGCATCAACCAAGACCCCAAGGCAGGGGAGGCAACGGTCATCCGAGAATCTCTCTTTGCCTCCAGGGCCTTGCTTCACAAGTCTCTGGTTGTGAGACCCTGTTCTTGAAGCTCAGCTCTCAGGATCAGTTGGGACTGTTGCTACTGTACCAGCCTCCCTGCTGCATAGCATCCTTCCTGCTTGAGCTGGTCGAGGCCATCTCAGGGTTGGCAGTGGACTTCCCCAGGATGATGGTCCTGGGGGATTTCAATTTGCCTTCCCTGGGTTTGTCCTTGGTATTAGCTCAGAATGAGCTAATGATTTCCATGGCAGCCATATTATTTAGAGCCCGATTCGAGACAGAGGCCACACCCTGGATATGATTTTCTTGTCAGGGCAATGGCAACGTGAACTGGAGGGCAAATTTTTAGTGTCCCCCTTTTCATGGTCAGATCATGCCCTGGTGTCCTTGAGATTCCCTTATGCAATCCCCCACTGCAGGGAGACAGGACCTATTTGAGCGGTCTGCCCTCGGTGATTGATGGCTCCAGAATGGTTTCAGAGGGAACTGGGAGATGTCCCAGCAGTATTGTCCTGTTGAAGCCCTGGTTATGTCCTGGAATAAGAGGGCAGTCAAGGCTTTGGATAAGATTGTGCCCATGCGGCCTCTCTACTCATCACACTCGGCACTCTCCATGGTTCACGGAAGAGTTGTGGGTGCTGTAAAGGGTAAAGAGATGCCTGGACTGCAAGGGAAGAATCCTACTGATCACAAGTTGGAGTAAAGCCAACCTTGTGGTGATAAGGGCAGTGAAACATGACTATTTCTTCACCCTTATTACATCTGCAGAGTGCCGTCCATCGGCTTGCTTAGAGTAATCTGATCCCTTCTTGGTAAGGGGGATTTGGGAGATCTTCTGCAGGGCCATGCAAAGGAATTTGCTGAGCACATGGCAGATAAAGTTGCTCATATTCAGTCCCAGTTGGAAGCCATCTGTGATGCAGATCCACTTGAGATGCGGAGGAGTCTTGCCCAGTTATCTGGGAACAATTAGATTCTGTTGTTCCTGATGAAGTGGACAGGGTCCTCAATACTGTTCGTGTGAGCACTTGTCAATTAGATCCTTGCCCCTCCTGGTTGGTGGAAGCTGTCAGGATGGTGACTAATAGGTGGGTCCACACAGTGATAAATGACTCACTGTGACAGGAAGTTTTTCCGGGACCTTTTAAGGAGGCCCTGGTTTGTCCCCTGTTAAAAAAATTATTGTTGGACTCCATCTGCCTGGACAACTATCGTCCAGGCAGATGGAGTCTGCCTCCCACTTGCCCTTCTTAGGGGAGGTGGTTGAGAAAATAGTTGCATGGCACTTCAGAGGATCCGGGAAGAAATGGAATTTCTGGACCCTTTTCAGTCAGGGTTTAGGCCTGGTTATGGAATGGAGACAGTATTGGTCGCTCTTGTTGATCATCTCTGGCAAGAGTGGGATGGAGGTAGTGCATCCATCCTGGCTCTTCTTGATCTCTCGGCAGCGTTTGATACCATCAACCATGGTATCCTTTTGGGTTGGCTGCAAGGGCTGGGGCTAGGCAGTGCAGTTTTGCACTGGTTTGGCTTCTTTCTCCATGGCTGGTCCCAATCGGTGTTAATAGGGAGACAGAAGGGGTAAGGGAGAATCCCATTCTGAGAGTCCTGGGGTAGGAGATTATATTCAGGTGGTTATGTACCATGGCTGCTACTTTGTAGTGTGTCACAGGGCTCGGTACTTTCTCCTCTCCTTTTTAACATCTACATGAAACTGCTGGGTGAGATCATCTGTCGCCAGGGGATGAGGTATCATCAGTAGTTGCACTTCCCCAGACAGATCTGTAATCTGCAGGTTCTTCTGGACTTGCGACTCCTGCTCGAGGAGCAGGTGGCAGTCGCGACCAGGAGGGCCTTTGCGCAACTTCATGTTGTGTGCAGTTCCTAGGCCAGGAGTCCCTTCAATCAGTCACTCATGCCCTCGTCATCTCGTCTCTGAATCACAGCAATGCATTTACATGGGACTACCCTTGAAGAGCATCCGGAGACTGCAGATGGTGCAGAATATATAGGAGGCAGTAGATTGGCCCATGTAACACCTTTATTCTGTGAGCTGCATTGGTTGCCAGTCTGCTTCCGGGTGCAATTCAAGGTTGGTTTTGACCTTTAAAGCCCTGCATGGCATGGGACCAGGTTATCTGAGGAACTGTGTCACCACAATGATTCTGCCCCACCAGAATCAGCAGAAGGGACCTCCTCTGGATCCCATCAGCCCAGGAATTTTGGCTGATGGGGTCAAGGTGAAGAGCCTTTTCTGCTGTGGCTCCTGCCCTGTGGAAGACCACAGGGTCTGCCTCCACCCTTATAGCCTTCCAAAGAGCTTTAAGACCTGGCTCTGCCAACTGGCCTGGGGCTCTAACGGGGGTACATAGTTGTGGAGGTGGTTAGTAGTTTAGTAGTCACCTCTGTTCCCCCATATATATCTTTTGGCTCCTTCCCTCTCGGTCCAGCTCGGGTCTTTTTAAAGGTTTTTAAAGGTTGAATTGTTTTATTATTGTTTTTTTGTAAGCCGCTGAGAGTCGCTTGAGTTTGACAGCATACAATTTAACAAAGAAGCAAATAAATAAATCACATATCATAATCCGTTAAATAACCATAATCCATTAAATAACCAAGAAAGAGGGCCCTTCCCAAACTTGGAACCCCAGGCATGGGCAGAGAGCCAGGTCTTTAAGGACTTACACAAAGCAGTCATGGTTGGGATTATTCTGATCTCCTGAGGGCAAGTGCTGCAGCAGAAAAGATGTAGCTTCTCGGCCTTACTAACCAGCATTCCTTAGCCAAGAGAGGAGCTGAAGTATGCCCATTCTGACTGACAACTAGAAGAGATAGTCCTTCAAGTAACTCAGTCCTATGTGGCTTGTCACGCGGCCAGCGGGCTCCTCACGGGATCAGGGCGAGAGGAAGAATAAGACGCGACAACGTCTGGGT